>JARHVA010006986.1:0-137500 GCA_037957365.1 Torreya grandis
TGGGAAGGACGAGAAGAGAGCCTATAGGTAGATGGAAGTTGCCAAGGATCTGGTATGTAGCAAAGATGATGTAGAGGCTGAAGGCAAACTATTTTTTACCAAAAAACATAAGCTTTGGGTTAGAACGAAGGTATGATCATGGCCAAGAAGGTCATAATGTAGTCCAAGGGTTTTAGTCATGCATTTATTCTTCATATACTTGAAAAACATGTAGAGGCTATTGGTTTATCATAGACTAGCTCCATATGGTGCATCTAATGGCTCTCACTGATTTTACATGCAAAAGGGAATGGAATGGTGAGATGCAAGTTGTAATACCATGTATAAATCATGGTTAAGTAAACAAAAAGGGTTTCAAGATAGTGGTGGTGAGGTGAAGGCCTTGATTTATTCATAATACATGATCCTCTTCAAATCCACTCACTGTAAGAACCTTGTAGATCTACAAAAAACCATAAAAACTCTTAAGTGTAGAAAAATGCCAAAGCTACACACAAAACCTCCAAAAGCATAAAATCTAAAAAAGTAATCCACAAACTAATGATGATCCATTATAGGAATTTAAAACCCCATAAATAATATGCCTTTTGTTCTAAGTTTAAACACAATTTTATGTACAAATTTTGCATGAGCTTTCATGAAACTTTTATGATCCAAACTTATAATAATTAAAATATTTATAATATAATGTAGATCAACATAACATAGTAGATATTGGTGGGCCTAATTCTCAAATATTCAATATATGTAGTAATAGAATAATTACCCTTATGGTAGGGCAACACCATACAATAATCTTTTAGGAATGAATAAATCCACAATGTCTCTTTGAGGGGAAAACTTCCAATATCCTTCTACCCAATATAATACTTGACACTTGATTTTTTTACAATGATATTCACCTCCTTTATATATACCTCTTATTAACTAAGGATGGGTAAATTCTTAATCCCAATGTAGGCCAACCATTACCCAATGCACTAATTTCACAACTTACTCATTTATCTTAATATGGTAGACCCATATACCTAACTAAGTGTATGTGTGCCACATGTCAACATCTACATCAACCCATATATCATATCCCTAGGTACATAGCAGAAACTCCACCAAAAACCCTAGAAAATAACCAATTTAAAACTAGAAAATAATATGTTCATGCAAAAAACTCACCAAGGATTTAAAATGGTAGAAAACACTATTAACAAGGCTCTAATACCATATTGGATTAATTCAAGATCTCTAAAGAGCATTTTTTTAATCTTACCCACTACTTAGGGTTTTATGCAATAATGGCTAGTTAGAGATCTTGGATGACTCCAATATACTAATGGACAAATATGGGCATAGATGTACAAGATTATCTAAAAAGGTGTTGAATATATTAATTGGATAATGGAATAATCTAGAACACAGGTTTATATTAACCCTTGATAGTGCAAAAAAAAACCATTGGAAGACATAATCATAGAATTTATGCTCCAATTATAGAGGATGTATAGGAGTAGTGATTATATTTTTTTATGGTGGATATTTTTTGTAAGATATCACATTTTATTATTTGTAATAATACAAGTGACACAATGAGCATAGCTAGCTTATTCTTCATAGAGATGGTAAAAATCCATGGATTTATATGTAGCATAGTATTAAACAAAGACATAAAGTTTGTAGGATATTTTTAGTCCACATTCTAGAAGAAATTGGGGATAAGGATAAAATATATTTTAGTATACCATACACATACTGATAATAAAATAGATTTTATTAATTAAAGCCTTCAAAAAATTTTGAGATGTCTAGTAGGAGATAAATCAGTGTAGTGGGATATGTTTTTAGTGCAGGCCTTGTTTACTTGCAATAATTATGTGAATTAGAACATGGGAAAAACACTTTTATGGAGTATGTCCAGGATGAATCACCAAATTAAGGAGAATAGACAAAGTGCATAGGAGAAGAAAAAAAGCATAGAATAATTCTAATTACATGATAGGATTGTATACAATGGAAAATGTAGATGATCTAAAAATCAATCCTAGCTCGAATAAGATAAATCACACTTACACTTCTAGTTGTTGGTACATTTATACAATCAAGGTCATGATGAAGACAGATTTGCTAAACCTAACCAAGGGGTCTCTTACCACAATAATATCAATAGAGAGGGTTCCCAAGCATTTAATTAAGCAAAACCATTTGGTAACCCTATCTAGGTCTTATGTTTTCTATATTCATAAGGTAAATACAGAGTAAAGTAAAATCTAACCTAGTGATCACCAAAGATTATGTCACAAAATTGGGGGTAATAAACATAAAATTAAACATGCATAGGATATTTATACTTAACCCAGTATATATGAAATCATAATGCATGGGAGAGAAGAATATAAGCTAACAAATGTAAATCTATCTAATTTAATAAGGACTTGAAAAAATTTAAGAATACTCACCTTTAAAGATGAACCAGTCAAGCGTCAATATCTCGCTTGGCTAAGGTTATTCGTAATAGGTTGTTATGTTATGTAAGGATAACAAGGATAATTCATATCTAGGCTACACAACTTCCTTATGCATCCAAAATAGTTCTCCACAAGATAAAATTTATATCTCCAAGTGTAGTATTGAAACATTAAGAAATGTTCCTCAAGTATAATAGTGGATAAGCATATGTACAATATATGATTTCTTCTTATTACCTCTCTAAAATGATGAAAAAGATATATATATCTTTTTCATCATTTTAGAGAGGTAATAAGATATATATCTTTTTCATCATTTTAGAGAGGTAATAAGAAGAAATCATATATTGTGCATATGCTTATCCACTATTATACTTGAGGAACATTTCTTAATGTTTCAATACTACACTTGGAGATACAAATTTTATCTTGTGGAGAACTATTTTGGATGATGAAAAAGATATATATATATATATATATATATATATATATACACACACATATATATATATATACACATATATATATATATATATACATATATACATATATATACATATATATATATATATATATATATATATATATACATATATACATATACATACATATATATATATATATACATATATATATATATATACATATACATATATATATATATATATATACATATATATATATACATAAATCTAACCCTAAACCATTATAAAAGTTTAATGGGTAGTGTCAGCCCTAAGTGACCCTATGTTGTTAAATAATAAAATCAAGTTATGTTCTTGACTAGTTTGCCCAAGGCTGATAGAGTACTATAACATACAAATATAATTTAAGTATAGGGTCAGCCCAAGCTAACATTATTTGGTGAATGGCAAAAATATTTTTTCGCTTAGATAGGGGTTGTGTAAGGTGGTTAATTATTTGGAGGAGTGTGTAAGGGAGGAGGAAAATCTTAGGTAATTTTTATAGGATAATTTTGTGTTGATTACAAGTGGAGGTATAAGGGACAACAACCTTATGAAGTACCAGTGGTCTACCCACCCCTTTTTTAAAGCATTCTTTAAGGCATGTACTTAGGGAGATTGAGACTCGACAAGCTCTTGCAAGAGAGAAATCATCAGTAATTAATCAATTTTAAATAATATTTTATGTATACATATGCCCCACTCTAATATCATCATATTTCACATAGGTGTAACATGGGATGGTGCTTTGGGAAAAGAACATAAAAACACACAATGTTGAAGCTAAACAAAATACAGTAAGAAGGAAATAAAATAAGTGAAAGGATAAAATTGAAAAATACATACCTTTACTTACCTTAGTGTTGTAAAAAAGGAATGAAGAAAAATAAATGTGAAAGTTTCCA
Source organism: Torreya grandis (assembly GCA_037957365.1). Classification (NCBI taxonomy): domain Eukaryota; kingdom Viridiplantae; phylum Streptophyta; class Pinopsida; order Cupressales; family Taxaceae; genus Torreya; species Torreya grandis. The sequence goes on from JARHVA010006986.1 coordinate 3,829, forward strand.
ATGTAGTGAACATTAGCCGAACCTATATAAATTAGTGAAAAATCATTTTTTTGAAAAATATAAATGTAATATGTGAAAATATCTTATACAATGTCAAGATTCTAGAAAATCTTGTAATTCAAAAAAAAGATCTAGTAAACAAAGCTATTATTGAAAAATGGAATATAATCATAAATATTTGATAGGTAAATAATTTTTAATAGTAAATATAAATAGGGTGAAAATTAGTTCATTTGTTATTTTACTATTATGATAAAATATTGCTCAAAGAGCCCCAATTTGAGCCTAGAGAGTAACCATGGTAAGGAGATGATAACTACGATGTGAAAGATGCATAGCGGCTTTAGTGGGTGCAACACAAGGTGAGAATTAATTTAAATTTTTTTGTTAAATTTTAATTAAAATTAATCTAAACATATAAAATTGGATGATAGGTGAAATCTAGATACCAAAACTAACCCTAGGAAAGTTTTAGGTAGAGTAGGGGTAAAACGAGGTATTGGGTAGGAAAAGATAATACCAATAAATGCCTAAGGAATTTATGGTAAATATTCAAAAATTCATTGAAAACTAAGAATAAATTCAACCCTATCAACTCAGTTTACAAGATGAGATAAATCTAGGAGGCCAATTGTGTAGCAGTTGGCCGATGTAGTATCACTGGAGATGGTTGACTACATAGTAGTGGGTCTATCCAATTGGAAATAGGGAAATGGCTGAAATATTACCCCTTAGATAATTTATTTCATACTATATGGATCATATAATTTTTTTAATGAGGCTAACTATGTAGGAGAAGGCTGACATAGTATGTTAGAACTAGAAAAGGATCGATCTAGTATCAAACAAGTCGATAACATCTAGAAGAATGAGTTGACTATGTAGTAGTGGGACGATGCAGTATGAAAAAAACATGATAGGAAAGATTTAGTATAAAATAGGCTAATTATGTAAAATGGGGAAAATGGAAAAATAAATCAAATAATATTATGCAGATAATTTATAGTTTTTTGAGAATATGTAAGAATTTATTTTGTTATTATGGCGTAACAATCTAATGCATTCTCTATTATTTGATGTTTTATAGTGGTGACAGATATTTTGGTGCTTGGTGGATGCATCATGGATACCATATTTATTAGAGTGGTTTTTATCTGTGGATAGAGCTTGATCAGTTGCCTTATGTTTTGGAGATAATGGAGATGAGACAGATCCCACTGAGTGTTGATCTCTTTATCATGTTCCTAGGATCATGGGAATGATTGAATAACACTTTATAATGGGAGGTGGATGGGGATACTATATATGTGGTGATCATCTTGGATAATGTCCATGCATTTCTTAGACTATTAACAAGATGCTGGTGATTTGTGATACACAAAAGTTAGAGGGTGAGAGACAAGCCTTAGCCCAATGGGAAACATGCTTGAATAAGATCTATCCTAGGTTACACATTATATTATTTGATGTTTATCTTGAGGCCATTTTAGATATCCATAAGTCCATGATAGGGATTGTGATAGCATACTTTTTGTGTTACAAGTCAGATGGTAAGGTACTTCTATATGTAATATCCCTATGTCAAACTATTTTGGATCAAGGTGCCTTATATAATATAGGTTATGTCATTTGGGTCCAACTCATGAATGATATGTATGGGATGTTAACCTAAGGGTAGAAGATATTGAGCCCTATCATTATACTGAGCACATGGATCTATAAGAGATTCCTTATATATCGATCATCTAGGTTAGCCCATGTAACTAATGATAGGTTACTCAAATTATTTGATGTAGGTAGGACCATGTAGCATGGGTTGTTCCTTATGTTCCATCTTTTTAGAATATCACACAAGTGTATATTATATGGTAGCCATACACACACATAGTTATGATATGGCCATGTTGGGCCACTTTTACTATAGGTTTAGCACATGTGTGTATCATGAGCCACTACACTTCATGGGTGGATCCTCATATAGTGTCTCATTTACTCGGATAGCTAGGACTTCCACATCTGACAGTCCCTCTAGTAGTGCCTGCTTATTAGGAATGACATTCTAGAGAATTGAGAGGGAGAGGAGTCATGGGGGGGGGTACCTATCAAGATACCTATGATTAGGTATCAATGAGATAGAATATGGGATATTTAGGCATGATAGTAGGAGGCAAAAATCCCTGAAGGAGATTATTCCATGGATGTGGATTCAATAGATGTGGGATCATAGTAGGGACCATAGTAGAGGTGATAATAGCTATTGTAAGCTCATCAGAGATGGAGACACTATCGATGCGAGGATATATATGTATTAGATGTCACATAAGAGGATCATATAGTGGTATAAATACATATTTGGTTTATAAAGAGGCCACTAAAGAGGGGGAAATAATGGGCTCAGGTGGTGACTCCCAGTTTTACATTGGTGAAAAATTAATCAACAAAAGAGGTACTTGATGGGTGAGTAGACGGTGATACCATGGTTGGTAATACCAATAGTGGTGAGAAATGTTTTTATTTAATTTAATTTTTTTGATATAGAACACTAGTTGCATCATTTTATAGATAGATGATTTAAGATATATATATGTGTGTGTGTGTGTGTGATATGATGTATATTTGGTTTCTATTTTTATAGATACTATTATTATAGAGGAGGTCAAATGGAGAGCCCTAATTGTGGCTACACATCATGATATTTTAAATGGTGTGTTATCATATTATGACCCTAGAAATTTATTTGATCTTGTGATTCCATCTACCCCAGATCATGTGAGCTAGATTAGACTAGTGGGAGAGGTCATGTGACATCTACAAGTATGAGGTGACTATTTATATCCACCTATAGGGGTCAAGGATATTGAGTCTGATAGGACATATCACAAGATCAATCTATGCACATGGTTACTATTGTAAAACTAGGATAAGTGTATGCCTAGGTGGCCAATAGACAAGGATAGGTTGTTGTCTTGAGATCCTAGACTACCTCTTTATAGAAAACCATTCAAAGGGGTTAGTTGCAGGTGTTGATGGGTTGCATGGCTAAGCCACAGGATAGACAAGATTAAGCACAACCTTAGAACTATAGATATTGTATTTTTTACTTGTAAAAACACATGATATATATATATAGACACACACACACACATAGACTACCTCTTTACATAAAACCATTCAAAGGGGTTAGTTGTAGGTGTTGATGGGTTGCATGGCTAAGCCATAGGATAGATAGGATAAAGTGCAGCCTTAGAAGTATAGCTATTGTATTTTTTACTTGTAAAAATACATGATATATATATATATATATATATATATATATATATATATATATATATATATATATATATATATATATATCATGTGTTTTTACAAGTACAAAATATAATGGACTTAGCACAAGATCAATCTATGCACGTGGTTACTATTGTAAAACTAGGATAAGTGTATGCCTAGGTTGCCAATATACAAGGATAGGTTGTTGTCTTGAGATCCTAGACTACCTCTTTATAGAAAACCATTCAAAGGGGTTATTTACAGGTGTTGATGGGTTGCATGGCTAAGCCACAGGATAGACAGGATTAAGCACGACCTCAGAACTATAGCTATTGTATTTTTTACTTGTAAAAACACATGATATATATATATAGACTACCTCTTTATAGAAAACCCATCAAAATACAAGTACAAAATACAATAGCTATAGTTCTAAGGCTATACTTTATCCTATCTATCATGTGGCTTAGCCATGCAACCCATCAACACCTACAACTAACCCCTTTGAATGGTTTTCTGTAAAGAGGTAGTGTGTATGTATATATATATATATATATATATATATATATATATATATATATATATATATATATATATATATATATATATATATATATATATATATATATATATATATATATATATATATAGTTCATTGATCTTATGAGTTATAATTAGATTTATGTGTGGATGTATGTATGTATTTATTTTATATCACAAGTATTTTTCTTTAGTTGCATATGCTATGGGAAATATATGATGTATGATTTATTTTCTAACATTATGTGATACACATGCATGGTTAAAAATAAAAACGTAAAACTGATTTGGAAAAGTATAATTAATCAAAACAAATGTAATACACACTATATCATGATGGGAAATATGTAAAAATAAAAGATGAATAAGTATAATAAACCAAATGGTAAATTAAGTGGTTATAAATATTTTCAAAATGTGTAAATATTTGTACCAAATTAAAATAAATAAAAATCATACTATATCATGTTGGGAAGTGTGAAAATTTGTAATAAAATGCAAGACACATGAAAACTAATGGTATAAAAATCAACAAACTATAAAGTTAATTAATCATACTAAATCAAGCTAGGATGTATGAAAATAAAAATAAAATGTAAGTGTAAATCATATTAATCATACTAATTCAAGACAGGAAGTATGAGAAATTTAATAAAAATCATTTTAAGCATACATACAATTAGAAAATAAGAAGATAAAAGTGAAGTGCTTATGAAGTAAGCATAAAATATAATAAATCAATATGGGAAGTATGTCAATGACATGTAAATCATAACATAACATAGATTATCTCATATTTGAATCATGTAATTTTATTGTGATTTCGATAGAGTAATAATTGTTTATTGGAATATTTTGTGATGAGGGTCTGGTCCTATCTAAGGTTCTACACTGTAACTCATAAAGGGAACACCAATGTGGTAGAAAAAGATGTGGGAATTATTTTAAAATATGTTTTTAATGTGATAATTTGTGAGGATCACTTGGTCTTATCCATGGTCTTACAATGCAACTCATAAGGGTAATACCAATGAGTTGAATGGCAATAAGAAAATATTTTATTATGGTGATTTATGAGGATATCATGGTCTTATCCATAGTCTTACACTAAAAATCACAAGGGGAAACCCTAATGGTAATGATAAATTAACAAAATATTAGTTCTTAAGGGGAAATATTATGATTTGTTGTAATTAAATAGGGAATTTGAAAACTATGATATAAGCATATATGAGAAGACCTTAGGAAACATGAGCCATACTAGGTACAAAGGAGAGAAACTAAGAATCTATAGGATACCCACTCATAATAAGCACAAATTTATATAAGAAAATAGATGAGATAATAAGATCAACTCATAAAGTTTATATGAACAAAAAAATTAAAATGGACCTACCTTTCCACAACATGTTCCCCATTCCTTAGGACCTCTTACAAAACCATAAATATACTATGAAGATTCAGTACTTATGTGAGAAATTAGGTATAACTTATAAAATTTTTATTCTCCTATCTTAATATACAGTCCTACCACATCCGAATGTACCTTGACTCTATCATGAGGCCAATTGTGGATTTTAAGCTTTGATTAGAAATAGAAGATGTGATATGAATCACATCTTTTAGTGTGATTAGAATTTCGAATTTGTATTTGGCATTTTTTAATCATTACCTTTTATTTAAATGATTTAGATTTTAATTTTTAATGGCTTTTATGATTCCTCCTCCATATGGATTTGGAATAACCAACATGAGTGATAAAAGTGTTACACATGAATGAGCTTTTGACTTTAGTTTACAAGAGGCTAAATATCTAAAGATATGATTAACTAAATACTTAGGATTACCTATGAACCAATATGTAATCTCAAGTTTCAACTGTATGTATTCTTATTATGTGAAAAGAAAATAAAGGAAGAAAGGAGATCCAAATTAGATTGGTATATGGAATTAGTACAATGAAAAGTCTTTTTTGTTGAGTGATCATATGGTAGAGATAGAATATTAATGGAATAAATGTTTGTATAACCAAGTCACAATAATAATCATCTAATTTTTGAGTGTGATAAAATATCAAACAATCATCATAAAATAAAAAGAATTCATGAAGTAAACTCATAATTATAAGTGTGCAATAATGAAAAGAATGAAAAGATTCCATAATAAATATGAAATTAAATGAATCCATATAAAATTCATAAATCATAATATAATTGTCTTTGTAAAATAGGTAAGTGAAACCAAATTTGACACATAGTCAAGTGTATAAGATATATAAAAATGGATCACAAATCCAAACCAAATCATAACAAAGAACAATGTGAAAGAACACCATGTTGTGTTCATAAATAATGATAAAGTTGACTGCAAATATTATGAATGACATCCAAAACATCTCTATGAAGATGAATTCTAATGATATCCAAAGCCTCATTGATCTTCACATAAATTTGGGTAAATACTTCATTCCATATCTCCTCAATTAAAAATGTAGGTGTAGATGACGAATAATAATTATCATGAGGGATATTGTGCATAAGATATTCAAGTAGAGGAATGGATTTATGATTGTGAATAGTATATATGTAATGATAAGGAGGTGTAACTTGTGAATCATGAGGAACCTTATTGTGTGTGTGACCTATGGAAGGAATAATTATTGATATGTGTGTCGACTATGTGAAGTCACCAAAGTGATACTAGTGGATATAAAAATTATTTTGAGGATCATTCTACAAAAATTTATGAAATACAAAAAATAAATGAATAATGAAATGAGCTTTGGAAAATAACCCAAAATAACCTTTAGATTTTAGGCCCCTTAAAGGGGAAAACCTCCTTTGATCAAGATCAATACAATAATATATGTGGATGCCTTCATTGGGCATCAACACATACTTAAAAACTAAATATATTCTAATAAATATTAATTCCCATGTATATGGGATAATTAATATATGATCAAGGGAAAACTTATAAAGCATATGCATCCATGGCAATTAATACACTAATAATGTAGAGAAAAGGATAGGACATGTGTACCTAACATCCCATTTCCCTTCAAACAATCTTTGTCTTCAAAGTTTTAGATGTGAGAATAATTACTAAATTTGGAATATTTATTCCTATGTTTCATCTTCTACTTGCATATTGTGCCATTGTATTAAGTCTTCCATGATTGATCAAGAGTGAAGTTGGTGGGTGCACCTATCCAGGATTGCTTCTAGTTTGATAAGGATGGATCCTTCATTATTAAGTGTTAGTAAAAAAATTGCATTATAATGGTGGTTCTAAAAACTTTCTTCAAATAGGAGACATGAAATACTGGGTGAACTTGGGAAGAAGGTGGAAGATCCAACTTGTAAGTAATAGATCCAATCTATCTTAGAACCTTATTTGGCCCATAAAACTTTGAAGAAATTTTATGATGCCCTTTTAGTTTCAAGGATGATTTATTGTATGGATGTAGACAAATAAAAAACATATCACTAGGTTGAAAGGTGCACTTGGAGTGGTGATGATCAACTTGTTCCTTCATTTAGTTTTGTACTAGATGGAAATTTCCCCATAGGGTACTGAGAATATGATCTCAATGTCAAAGAGTAGTGTCAACCACTTAAACCAATAAACTACCAGGGTTATAGGGAGAAGTGTTGGGGAGCTTGACCATAAAATACTTCATATGGAGTCATTTTAGTAGAAATTTGATAAGAGTTATTGTACCACTATTCTATGAGGGGAAGCCACTTTGCCCATTATTGTTGTTATTCTGAAGTAAAATACTAAAGGAATGTTTCTAAGAATTTTTTAAAAAAATATTTTTTGGCCATCTATTTGGGGTTGATACCTATATCTCATTTTTAATTATTTACATATGCATTAGAATAGCTCCATCCAAAAACGATAGGTGAAAGTTGCATCATGATCATATATGATTGAAGAAGGGATAATATGAAGATGGAAGATTTGATCCAAGAAAACTTGTGTGACTATGGAGGTTGTATAGGGATGGCTGAGGGCACAAAAAATGACTATATTTGGAAAAGTGGTCTACCACAACCAAGATCATTATTTTTCCTCTAGATCTATGGAGCCCCCCAATGAAATCTAAAAATATATCTATCTAAATCCTAGTAGTAATGGATAAGGGCTCGATCAAATTAGGAATCACTATTGTTTCACAACTTTTGCATTGGTAGGTATCACATTTGGCCACTATCTATTTAACTTCCCCTTTTATCCCCTTCTAAAATAACTTTTGTTATACCCTCTCATATTTTTTTAGAAATCCTAAGTTCCCTATTGATAGAGAAGAATGGATTTCATAGAATACTACTTAATAAAGGTATGTACTATGGGGAAGCACTAGACAACCCTTGTATCATAGAGAAACACCATCCCATAAATAATGTGGTACTATAGATGGGTTAATGTCTAATTATTGAATGAGGTGGTGTAAGGAGGGATACTTTGCATACCCTTGGTGTACAAATTCTAACTAGTTTAGAATGGGCATGGATATGGTAGAAAGGGAAGTTTTGTCTTTGAATGTGCATGAGATAGCATCTCCCATGACATTGTCTTTACCCTTCTTGTAAGTGATCTCATAATCATAACCCATGAGTTTTTTGACCCATTTTTATTGTGTTATTGATGAGATGCATTATTCTAGGAAATATTTAAAACTATGGTGATTATTTTTAATAAAAAAATGATTCCAAATGAATTATGGTAACCATTTTTAATTACATGCAAAATTTCCATCATTTCTTTTTTTATGTAGACAAATCCAAATTTCATCAAGAAAGGACTTTACAAGTGATATTAATGGGATGGCCTACTTGGATAAGAATAAAACCTAGGCCATTGCCACAAACATCACCTTCAATGGTGAAAGTCTTTGTGAAGTTTGGCATGGACAAAAATTTTGTGCTACACATAGTCTATTTGAGTGCCATGAATGCCTATTCAACTATGGCATCCCATATAAATTCATCCTTATTCAATAAAGAATTTAAGGGAGATGAAATCTTTCCATAATCCTTAATGAACTTATGGTGGTATCTTGTAAGTCCTAAGAAGCCACAAAGGCTCTTGAGGGTTGTTATTTAAGGTCAATATTGCATGGCACTTATTTTTTCTAGATCCACATGGACCCCATCAAATGAAATAATGTGCCCTAGATATTCAACTTCCTCTTGAGTGAAGGAACACTTGGATTGATTAGCACATAGTTTGTTGTCTATTAGAAGTTATAATTCCTTATCAATATTCTAGAGATGCTCAACCCATGTACAACTATAGATCAAAATATCATCAAATAAAATCAAATTAAATTGTCATAGGAAAGGCCAAAAGATTTTATTCATTAGTGTCTAAAATGTTGAAGGGGCATTTGTAAGTCCAAATGGCATGACTAAGAATTCATAGTGACCATCATGAGTGTGAAAGGATGTCTTTGGAATGTCATCAACATGCATGTGAATCTGATGATATCTTGAATGAAGATGTAATTTGGAGGAAATTTTTACCCCATGAAGCTCATCAAGAAGCTCAATGATGACTAAACTTGGGAATTTATCTTTTATAGTGAATTGGTTAAGGTCATAAAATTCAATGTAGAGGTTCCATGACCCATCCTTTTTGTGGACAAGAAGCAGTAGGGAGGAGTATTGGCTAGTTTTGGGGTGAATAACTCTAGACTTAAAGAGTTCCCATACCAGTTACTTAATCTCAGTCTTTACGGATGGGGATAGCGGTATAGCCAGATTTTGGGTGGTATTCTTCCTAGAAGGGGCAAAATGATACTATTTTCAGGGTGTGAAGGGGTCAAATCCAATGTCTATATAAAAAATTTTACATTATTATCTAGGATGGATTGTAAATTATAGGGGAATTTATTAGTGAAGGGGAGTTGGAGTTAGATGGAGTGCAACTAGGTAATGACCCTATGTGAACCTTTCTTCAAAAGTTTTTCCATGCGATGGGAACTAATGATGTGAGCAATTTTGTGAAATAACCCTTTTATGGTTTGATTCTATCCACTATCAATGAACTACAAATAAATCTTATATAAGCCCCATATAATATGTCCTAATGTGTAGAGCTACTATGCCCTTGATACCACATCACATCCTCCTAAGGGTAGGGAAAACATATCTAAGTGAATAGTGAAATTGCATATCATGATATGTACATTATGACACTTCCCTTTACATGGAAATGTCCCATTATAAATTATGAATTTAAATATATAAAAAGGGTGTACATAGTTTTTTGCTTACTTAGCAATATGGGGATCAATGAAATTATGAGTGATACCAAAGTCAATGAGGATTATAGAGGGATATTTAAAAAAAAACCATTGATATTCATGGTTTGATGGGTTTTAACACCTACTAGTGCATGTAGAGATATATCAAGTTGATTATCCTAAGATATTGAGTCATCTAAGTGTCTTTGTTCTACTTGAGCATCCTAGGATTCCTTGATATCAAGCTCCTTGTTATGTTCTAATAGTGATTACACATCTAGTAAGTAGATATTTTTTGTGATGCACATGTGACCCTTAACCCATTTACCATCACAATTATAACATAATCATTTATCCTTAAAATCCCATAACTCTTCCTTAGTAAGGTACTTGACTAGTACGGTTATGTTTATATTTTAGTTTGTTGTGTTCTTTATTGGTGGGAAATTAGGGGGTTGACATTACACTAAGATTTTTACTACTAATTTAACTAGACCTAAGGCATCTATCAAGTTTTTGGGCTAAAACATTTTCACCTCTAAGTGGGTTGTTTCTTTGAGGCAAATAATAAAATAACTCTTGAAGAATTCATCTGATAACCCTTCAATGTGATTAGCCAATTTCTCAAATTCAATTTGATAATAATGAATGGTGTCTATCTAGTAGGGTTTAGTGAGAGTTCTTGTAAATTACTCAAATTTTAAAGGACCAAACTGACACATAAGTAAGTATGTAAATGTTTTATAATCAGATCCATCATTTGACTTTATATACCAAAGGTACCATTAGAGTTCTTCATGTTCTAAGTGGAAGGAACTAAATGGGACTTTATTGGGAAAATAAGTATTGTGAAGGTTGAAGAATTGCCTAGCTCGATATATCCATATTATAGGATTTGTACCATGGAACCGTATAAATTCCATCTTGGTCCTATGTTATGTGTGGGGAGAAGATAAACTATTCTCTAAAAAAGACTCCTTCTACAATTTGTTAAATAAAAGGCTATTCTATTGATTTAGTCCATGCATCATACCAATTAACTCAGTGACTTGGGATTTTAATATTGTGATTTCTTCCTCCATGATATGTGTGCCTACATGGGTGGTTATGATAATTAGTTTCTTTTTGGGAAATGGATATAAAAACATGTTCTAATACAATGTCAGTAAGGAAACATTTTAATTTGGGCTCAAGGGGTAAATATACTTTTACTAGATTTTTGGCACCATTTAATTAGGATTGATGAAGGGAAGGGAAATTTTAGAATCATAATTAACAAACTAGGAAAAAATTCTAAGAGGGATACAAGAACATAAATTAGAAATGATCACTATAGGAAAGTTTTGAATCAAGAGGAAAAAACTAAAGAATTTATGGTAAAATCGAAAAAAAAATTGAGATTTTTGGCTAATAGAAGTATAATTTGGATATGGACCCTCAAGGTAAGAAATATGATGAATGGAATTTTAGGTGTTCTAATAAACTTTGAGAGTCAACAGAAATATAGAGGGAGAGATATGAAAAAAATGTAAATTTTTACTCTTGCAAATTTGATTACCGCTTGGTTGCTCCTACCAAAAGTGTGTCTACAAGTGCACAGTGACTAACTATTCTTAATTATGATCACTCTATTATTTTTCTTATGAAACTATTATGTTGGGTATGGACCCCAAGTATATTCAGATGCCTAAGGGTTTTAAGGAGTTTATCTAGACACCAATGTCATCTGAATGAGCACTACTATTTAGAAGAGATTTGACCATGGACTTATCCCTAAGCAATAATTCTTGGTTTACCTCATGGGTAGAAACTAGTCAATTAGGATGAGACCATTAACTTTATTCTAGTAGGTCCTCTCAATGGGGTAGCTACTTTGGGGTTTCTATGGTACTCATCACAATGCATTTTAGGGCTTATGCTCAAGTACTTCCCATAATTATGTAGAGGGGTATTTACCCTTATCTAAACCTATAATGGATATGTATAAAATAAAGGAAAGGAAAAATAATTTTATAAATGGCATAGCTCCTAGAAAGCTAGTGTTGAAAAAAAATCTCTAATGTTTATCTATAGGATGAGAAAGTACTTTGAGACTAGATTTGAGGATCCTTCTACATATATTTATGAGCTACAAAAAATAAATGAATAATGAAATGAAGTTTGGAAAATAACCTTTAGATCACGGGCCACTTTGATGGGGAAACCTCCTTTGAGTAAGCTCAAAACAATAATATTCATGGATTCCTTCATTGGGCCTCAACACTTACTTAAATATAAAATTTGTTCTAATAAATAATACTTCCCACGTATGTGGGATAATTATAATATTTTCAAGGGATGACTTAAAAATCATATGCATCTATAGTTACTAATACACTAATAAAGTGATCAGTATGATGTATACCCCACTTGTGCCAAAGATAGTATACTTATTCATATTTAGGGATATACTCTAGTAATAACTTAGGAAGAGATATGGACTTATCATTGGTCTGATTAGTAGTTGGGTGAAATGTGTCATTATATTTCCTAAGTTATGGTAATGAGTGGAAGAGTGGTTATCTATCCCATGAAAACAACAAATACATTTTTAGTAGGCTTCAGGGGTGTACTAGTTGAAGAGGTAGAATGAGAATTTGGAGATGGTTGATATAATTGACAATATTTGGTCTAATGACTAATAACTTTTTGTATATCACAATGAGGATGATATTCTCATTGGGTGAGTATGGGATAAATCTATGGTAAAATAATAAATCCATCACCAAGGTAGGATTGGAATAAAAACCAAACTAGGCTCATATGAATGTAAGGCTAGAGAAAAAATTAGACTAGGCTCATCTGAAGGTAAGGTTGTCCATGTATCAAGTTTAAGAACTATGGCTAACATATTTGGAAGAACCAAACTATAAGGGTCCTAATATAAAGCAAAGTTATAAGGTCTATCATATTATGATATATGAGCATACTCCTGAGGGGCTCTACTATGACGGGAGGTATACCATGTGAGTGTTTCATCTCTACCCTATGACAAATAATAAAAAGACTATTATTAGGTACTATAAAGGAATTCTAAAAGAATAATGAAAATATTGAAATAAATAAGAGTGATATCAAAGAAATTTAACATTTATAGCTTAGATAAACCCAATTAAAAATGGGTCATTTAAAGCATAAGCATCATCATAGTTAGGTGTATACAAGTCAATGGTAGATGTAGGAATGACTTTGTCGTCAGAAGATGCATGATGGATAGAGTGTCTAGTCTTAGTTAAGATAATAGATTTATTATCTATAGGTGGTTAATAGGGTTAAAGTTATAAAGAATCAAGAAGTTGGGTGATGATATGAAGGGATAGATCAAAGATTTTGATTGTTAGGCTTATCTCATCTAGCTCATCATCATCAAAATATAAGAGATTAGGTGGAATGTTATAAATTAATTTGGGGTGACCGTGATAACTTTGAGTGGAATTGACTAGATAGTTAAAGAGTTAGGATTCCTAAAATTGGATACTAGGAAAAGGTTCAAGGGTAGGAATTTTAATGACACCACATTCTTGAAATTACTCAAAAATTCAAGGGTTTGTGCCTCCTTGAATCTTGTAAATTGATCCATTAAGGTGTAATTTGATGCATTATCATGTGTATGATGTGATAACTCTCATATGATGAGTCTAAGGCTGACAAATTAAGATGTTATAGAAAATAAAAAAGTTAAAGATCATAAATTTCATGTGGATGGTGACAAGATAAATGGTAATGGGAAGCCAAACACAATATAGAGGAGGTATTTCCTTCCATTGTATCCTTGACATGTGTTACATGTAAATTTGAGGTTGTATTTGAAATATCCAAGTGTTTTAATGAATTCAAGGGAGGTAATTCAAGTACTTGAACCTTCATCAATTAAGGCACACTTAACTTGGATATCACCAATTTGGATGCTAATGAATAGAGGAGGACCATCTACATGAATTATTATCTTTTCAAGAATCATGGAAGCGATATAAAACTTAATTAAAAGCTAAATTTTCATTATTTCATCAACATAGATGGACATCTCTTCACATTATTGAAGTATACTATCTTCGAATATAGTTAAGGTATCTTTACATATTACTAGAGGATGACAAGGGATGTTCATTTCATACAATAATTGCATAGATGTTTTCAATGATTAGGATAATTTTTCATTAACTCTAAGAAAGGTATTTGACATGGGAGATGAGAAATATATGCAATCGGATCCCATTTTTCATAACCCATTGGATGATTTTTATATATAGGTGCATAATGTTGCAAGACCTCCTAAAAAGGAGGGTTGGAAGTGCAATTAAACTTGTGTTGATAGGGTGTATCTAGTTTAGGGTTATTAAAAAAAAATTGTTTTACTTTAGGTGATGTGATGGTTGGTTGAGGTATTTCTTGTGATTGGGTTAAAGAAAAACTATTGGAAGTTTTTGGAATTTGGTCTTGTTGTGTTGATGTTGGGGAAAGAGTGGAGATAGTATGAGAGGTATAATCTTGTTGTGTTGTTGAGAGTGGTACTTTAATAGTTATAAGTTCCTCTTGCCCTAATTACATTAGATGGGTTGGGGAAGTATCCTAAATGATGTGGTGTGGTTGAGAGGTGTAATGTGTAGGTGTTAGATTTGAGTTAATAAAATCAACTACTCATTACATATTAGTCATATTAACCATGTTTTCTTCGGTGGTAGTGAGGTATATAAGACTTTCAACACTGTTTGTATAAGGAGTAGGATTTTGAATTATATTTTGGTGGTTGGTAAGAGGATATTTGTATATATCAAGATGAGCATTAGTATGGTTTACATATTATTTTTTATTTTGTGTTTAATGGATTTAAAATCTATGTCATATGTTTGTTGACACTTTTGAATAATGTTTTCATGATCAAGCTTTGGACCCAGAAGAAAATGCATAGAAAGATTATGTAATTATCTATAAGTATCATGAGAATGGCCCCAAATTTCATGAAACCAATAAAATTTGTTTGGATCATACCATGATTTCATAATACAACTACGGTAGAGGTCTTGGAAGACATTTTTAAAGTTTTTCTAAGGATAATTATTTGTGTACATTAATGTGGTTGGGTTGAGAAAATGTACGAGTAGGAGTTTTGTTTGTAGGTGAACATGTTTCATAACATTACTTGGAGTAACTACTTGAATGTTAGGAATAGTGTCATAAGTATCAGTAACACCATGATTAGTTTCATGACTATTTTTCTTTTTAATGAGCATACAATTTCCCATTGTAGTTTTAAATGGTTCAAATTGATGAATAAGAAAAACTTGTCAGTTATCCTAGTTGAGAGTTTCCTCTAAGGTTCCTGGAGAGAGAGTCCTAACCTGATATTTTAATTTGGGTATAGAGTAATAGTGAATAGGTGGAAGAGGTTGTAATCCACCATATTATGCGCACATTTGTTAGAAAATTTCTTCCATCATTTGATGAAGGATTATGTCATTTCAGTTTCAAGTTTTTAGCAATTTATAAAGTGGGCTAAGTTGTTGTCTAGAAGATCACTAGTTTAAAACTCTTAGACTAGTGAGTTAACCAAGTATTCAAGGCTAGTTAAATAATGAGTTTTTAATTTATTTTACCAATCTAAACAATATCTTGAGAGTGTTTTAGTTAACATTTTGGGAGTGCTAAAGGTGTTAAGTTTGACCTAATCTTTATAAAGTTTACCAAATGTTTTTAAATGCATTGTTGGATCAGTGGATCGATTATAGATTATGGTGGGTGTGATATATCCTATTTCAATATTAATAATTTGAGGTAAAGAGGTTCATATTATATATGTTTGATTATTTTATTAACAAGGTGTGGTTGTGGGATAAGGTTACCATGGGAATTCCTAAGGGGGGTTGGGGGAATTCATATTTTTCACTCCCAATGAAACATGTTGAGGATAGAATTCAAGATGAATGAGATGATATTTCATCTAAATAATCTAATTTTCATTATTTATTTGGAAGGTATGCATTTTATTAAGTGTTTTCAATATTATTTGGTTGGTTTAGGTTGTATTTTGACTATTGTGCATACCATGTGATGCATTAGTGTTAGTATTAATATATTGAGTTAGATTGTGAGTAGTAGCATGCATCAAACTAGTTGCATGAGTAGCATTTTTATTAAAATAAACACTAGTGACATGAGAATAATTGGTAGAAAAGGATGCATTAGAAACATGGTTAAGGAGATGGGTCTTTTAAAAAGGCCCACTATAAGTTGAACCTACCATGTTTGTATAAATACTATGCATAGAGGTTGAGGAAGTCATGGAAGAAGATTTCATGATGTGTGAAGGATACATAATTGAAGGAAAAGATTGAGATGAAAAGAATGTGTTTCACCCAAATCCATAAGAAAAGGTGGGGGAAGGTGAAGGAGGTTATTTTATGTGAGGAAATATCATGAGATTATAAATGGTTGAAGGGTATTTTTATTTATATTGAGGGAATTAATTGATGAAAATGAGAATTTTAGTTGTGTACACTAAATCACACTCATATTCTAGTGAGAAAAAATGATTACAAACTGAGGATGAATGAGGAGTAGTTGGTAGTGCAAGTGAAACCATGGACATTTCTTTCATCCATGGTGGGTTTCATAAGTTATGTCTTAGGAAACCTATTAGGGTTGGAAAAATTCATCTTGTTTGTTTGATTTAACTCTATATTATCCTCAAATAGGAAGTTCATGCTGAAGAAAACATGTTACAAACTTGATGAAAATAAGGATCAACTAGGAAGATAGAGAATCAAACCAATCGATAGTCTTTTTTAAGATAAGAAAAAGAACAGGGAATAAATAACATGGTCATACAAGTCAACTATATAATATAGAGGGATAAATTGAACATGATAAAAATATACACAGACATATGGGCTGATTGTGTACTAAATATAAGCAAAACTAATAGTCTATAAGAGACTATGTTGATAGGGATGACTATGCTATGAAAATAAGGAAATTTTTTACAAGATAGTAAATAAGCAAATATAATGAAGCACACAAGTAATTATATCAATGTGTATGATATAATTTTAGCACACAACATAAAATTTATACTAATACTAGCTAGTAAAAGTTTTGAAATATAAAATATAATGATTAAAAATCAAGCAACAAAACTTGAATATAAATTCTAAGCTAATTGGTCATTATTAAATGTTGTTAAATTATAATAAATTTTTAAATTAATGTGATAGAGATTTGGCTATAAGAAGGAATTAGAAAGTAACCAATGGATAGTTTTAGGTATTTTAGGTTGAAAGGGATCTATATTGGTGATGATACTAGCTTGGTATTGGGTTCTACCCCCTCACTTCACAATCCTACAGTGATAAGGGTGTTAGGTTCTTTACCAATATATGCCATCAACCACATGTTTATACTTGGCTAGAAAACCAAGTTATCTTCTCCCTTGGTGATGAAATCCAATTATTAGACCTTGGGAAGAAAATGTTTAATAATTTGTTGTGTTAAGTGATTTGAAAGTGTTTGTAAAATATAAAAATAGTGTGACTAAATTGGTAAATTGAAAACCACTTAATTAGTATATGTTTGTTACTCTAAGCATGCAAGTAACTAAAAATGAAAATTGAATTAATTACAAGAAAAATAGGTTAATTCCTTTGCATGTGAAGAGTGTGTCGGTTCAAGTGACATTATATGTGAATAATTAAAAATAGATTCAATAAGGTCTCTACTATATATAGAATCAAGATATATAATAGAAAAGTTTAATAGGTTGATTGAGTCTTTAAATATAAATTAAGCTATAAAAGTGTCATATTAGTATACCTAGTTTGATGTAGGGTTGTAGTTTTATAGGCTATAAACTATGAAAAACCTAGATGTAAATGAAAAATTGAAATGATAGAGAAGGTAAGAATGAACCTTAATAATTTTGAAGATGTTTAGTTTTCAAATTTTTATGTTGTGTTACTCAAATGCTAATTTTTATATTCTACAAATAGAGGCAACTAGGTCAAAGAAGTCTACAAAACTTGTATGCTAAAAATAACCTATGAATATAATTGACTAGTTCAACTAAGTATACAAACCTATAGTTAAAGAAAAGGAATGTATCAAGTTGATCTATCAAGTCCCCTGTATTTAGAGAAGACCTCCACAGAGAAAATAGAATCAGTTTGGAGTGATAAGTGTTAAAACTATGCTTAGATTGTTAGACTATATCAATAGGTTCAATATAGTACTATAAAAAATATATATATAAAAATATGATAATAAAATTAATGTGTGAAATAAAACCTAAAAGGGTTAGATTAACGTTAGGTTCACCAAAATGTATACAATGGAAAATGTAGTTGATCTACAAATTAATCCTAGCTCAAAGAAGATAAATCACACTTATTACTACATTTAGACAATCAAGGTCATAACAAAGATGAATCTACTAGACATAACCAATGGTTATCTTACCACAATTATATCATTAGAGAGGGTTCCAAAATCTCTAGTCAAGTAACACCATGTGGTAACCCTAGTTATATCTTTTATTTTCTATATTCACAAAGTAAATACAAGGAAAAGTAAAATCTAACCTAGTGCTCACCAAATATTATGGCACAAAATGGGGGTAATAAACATAAAATTAAACATGAATATGATATCTATACTTAAGCAAATGTAAAGGAAATCCTAATGCATGGGATATAATCATATAAGCTGACAAATGAAAATCTATCTACTTTAATAAGAGGAACAAATTTAGGAATACTTAACTCTGAAGATGAATCCTCTGAGCCTCAATCTCTCCCTTAGACAAGGTACTTCACAATAGGTTGTGTTATGTAATGATAATATGGATAAGCTAGCTCTAGGCTACACCACTTATTTATGCATCCAAAAGACTTCTCCACAAGATAAGATATATATCTCTAAGTGTAGTATTGAAACCCTAATCAATATTCCTCAAGTATAATGGTGGATAAGCATATTACCAATATATGAATTTCTTCTTCTTGTCTCTTTAAAATGATGAAAAGGATGTGTATATAACCGAATCTAACCCAAAACCATTTTGAAAGTTTAGCAGATAGTGTCGACCCTAAGTGACCCTATATTTTTAATTAATAAAAGCAAGTTAGGTCTTGTATTGGCTTGGCCAAGGATGGTAGAGTCCCATAACATGAAAATATAATTTAAGTATAGGGTCGACCTAGGCCAACATTGTTCAGTAAATGTAAAAATAATTTTTGAATTAGATAGGGGCTATGTAAGGTATTGAATTGCTTGGAGGAGTGTGTAAGGGAGGAGGAAATGCTTAGGTAAGTGTATAGGAGAATTTTGTATTGGTTAAAAGTGGTGGTACAAGTTATAACAATATTTTAAAGCACCAATGGTTTTCACACCTCTTTATCAGTGCACCCTTTAAGATGTGAACTCGTAGAGATTGAGACTTGATGGATTCTTAAAAGAAATAAAGAATCTGTAATTGATAAAGTTTAAAAATATTATTTATATATAAATACTCAAATTGAATTATAGACTTAATAAAAGTAGGCAAGGATATAATTAGTGAAATATGAGAGGTAAATGACCAAATAATTTGAAAAATCATAATTAGAGTAAGTGCATTTGTGTAAGAAAAGGTTTCCATGAGGAACCTATAACAATTTTAAGATGAAGAAGATAGGACCTTCCAAGGTGTTGTAGAAACTTTTAACAAATTCATATGAGATTGAAGTAATATAAGGGATCGTTATATCATAAATATTCAATGTCATATAATTTTATGATTATCACAAGGTACAAGAATAATATGGAAAAAAGGTGTAAGCTCTAGACTATAGGGCATAATTCCTTGATAGGGAAAGGCAAGAGATAGAGTCAATATTGGACTCTAATATTTTCAAGAGCAAAATGGAGGAATCATAGAGTTGAATATGCATCATGGTTATACCTTGTAGAGACTGGAATTTATGGTTATGATCTCATAAATCTTAAATTTTGAGCTAGAGCTCATATTTTAGCTACTCAACATGTTTGATGTAGGAGTATACTAGGAATAGAGTAATCACATATCATTTTGGAGGATTTTAGTGTTCATGAGTTAAAATGGCCAAGTGCGCATAATCTAAAACTTAATACTACTCTAGTGAAAAATGGTCAGTGTAGGAAAATGATTCTCAAGCTTTAGATGTTGGGAATGAAGAGCATGTGCAACCTAGGATACACACACTATTTTAATCAATATTTGAATGTGTAAAGAAATAAAAGGTATCAACATGAATCTGAGTGTTCCTAATTTTGGGATGATTTCAAGAACATATCTCATGATTGTTTATATTTCTATCATGCAACATAAGGAGGAACCTTTAATTTAAGCTCATAGATGGGGAAACATAAGTCACTAGAAAAAGTAAACCCATCTGACCAAGAAAACAAGTCATATTTGACCATCAGACCCACATCAATAATAATAGATAAAAAACCATAAGTAAAAGTGAATCCTTTACATGGAATATTTGGGCGGTCAAATATACTTCAAATATGTAACCACTGACTTTGGTTGGCATTGTTAAGATATCTAGTTCAAATGGTGGGAAATGATCTTATGTAAATTTATAAAGAGGCCTAAAAATATAAGTCTAAGTGGATCATTTGAGATGCTAATGAGCTTTGTCAGAGTAGAGAGAGGAAGCTGAGGATCAAAACAAAACTTTTCCAAGAGAATATTTACATAAAAGGCAATAAGAAGCAAAGTAATAGTGATAAAGTGGATCAAGGTCCAAAGATAGTCTTGTAGATCAACCTAAGATATGAATATTATATTCAACTATATTTTAATTCTTGTTGATTGAAATTTTGAATATTATATTGATTAAATGAAATTAAGGTTGTTTGAAGCATTGTGAGGGAGTGTAATTGTGTGTTTCTCTGTGTGTGAATCATTAGTTGCATGCATTGACTTCCCTTTATTAGGAAATTCATGGTGAACTCCATATGTGGTTATGTATCAACTAACCCAAATCTTCTTTAAAAAATATGTTTCAAAATTCTAAAAAGGTAAGAATTAACATAATTTTATTGTTCACATTTTATTGTTATTTATGTAGTTTGAATGCAAAAACCCCAAATTTATGTTAATTTTAAAATATAGAGTTTGTGTACATAGAAGGTTTTCATAAAATATTTCATATAAATGTTCATTTTTTAACTTATGTGACTTGATGATGTTTCAGGATGATGTTTGCACACAATATGTTTTTTTATCTACTCCATTATCTTCTTGTTTCCTAGAGATTATCAATGTAATTGTGTTACATAATAGTGTTACTCTCTAAAAAGGAAATATGGATTTATGGTTATATTTGTTATATGATTTTATTTAATCTTGAGGGATAAAAAATATTAGACATTTATTTAATTAATTATATTAATATTGAAGTTAGTGCAAACATGATTATATATGATAATGTTGAGTGAAGGCTCAACACTGACAACATATTTGACTTCAATTCTCTTTGAATCCAAGACACATAATTCAAATACATATCGGTTGATTTGAATCTAGGAAATGCATGATTATGTTAATTTTTGAATCTAATATTATTACATTTATCTCATTATTTCAAAGTATTCCAACATTTATTATGATCAAAAGTTTTAAATGTAGAATGTAAAAGAATATTTCTATAAGATTTTTTAAACATTTAGAGGAACATTATTTCACAAGGAATTTAACATGTACTCAAATAAAATTAAGGTCTATCATTTTTAGGTTTCCCTTGTATATTTTATAAGGTTATTATTATAAACAATTATATATAAATGTGAATTTTCTTTTTAGTTTGAACCTAGATTAGAGTTTGCTACAAGAGCTTCATGAGCACATTTTTTTCTATCTACATTTTATCTATTCCACTTTGATGATTAGTTATGCACATATTTTTTAATCAACATTTTACCTATTCTCCTTTGGTAATTTAAGTATGCGTACACACAAAAAATTTAATAACTATGTACACATCTAAAAATGCTACCTATAAATTTATTAGTAATTACAAATATATAATTCTAGGGTATCTTAGTGCTTATCTATTATTGATCTAAATTAAAAATTATTGAAACATTATCAGTGGTTTTCTATCTTGTCTTCATATTTAGTCACTCTCCCCCTCCTCCTCTCTCCACTCTCTCTATTTATATATATATATATATATATATATATATATATATATATATATTCATGGTCCCATAAAATTGTGCACTATATATTTTTAAGAGATTGTGTCTTTTGATTATATGTATTGTAATTTAGACTTGTGGTTTCATATTGTGTACTTTTTCACTCTTTTGATGTTGTTTATGTTTTAATAGGTTCCTAATTTTAATTCAATATATTTTAAAATACACATGTATAAATACAAATTTAAAACACAATACAATTATATAGAGAAGGTATCAAAAAATCTAAACAAAAGTATGGATGGGATTTCAACATTTAGAATTGAAAATTTTTATTGACCATTCTCTAGGATTAAATGATTTAGATAGGATTCATTTTAGCATTAAAATTCAACTTAACATCACACTTGGATCACACTATATTATTTGGATAAATCGTTATTTCATTTAATTGTCATTTGTATTTGATTTTGCATACCTTTGAGGGGCCTAATTAGTAATTGGTTATTAAAACCATGATAAAATTGAGAAAATTCCCCCAAAATATCATTATCCTCATCACTTTCAAGAACATATACTCTCATAGGTTTTGAAAAAGAAGAGAAATTTCCTAGTGATTTGTATGATGCTTTGGAATACTATGTGATATTTTTAGAGCCCTAGACATTAAGAGTGTAGTCATTAGATAAATATATTCCTATCATTAATTAAAAATGTATAATATGCCACTATGAGGGGAAAATGTGGACTATAAATTTTTTTAGAGGTACTCAAGAGATAATGGGTTTTTAGGGTTTTCAATATACTACCACAAAAACCCTAATTCTATTGTTATATTTTGACAATTATTTCCAGATTATATGTAAAATAATATACTCTAAATCCTCTTCTAATTATTTAGTGATCTATAATTATAATAATAACTTCATCTAGTATTATTATTTTACATATATTTTAGGCATAGTTAAATGTATATGGATAGATGCATCCTTTTTTATGAAAACCCTATTTATTCATTCTATGGATACTAAGTTTTGGATTACAATGGAAGAGTCTACATGATAGTAAAGGTAGTACAATATCATGTAAATATGTGGTTGAAATGAATATTAAGATGCAATTTGGCATGAAAATTAGGATAAAATATAATTGAGTAAAAGATAACGGGGTACATGGATAACATATAAAGTGTTTTTTTTAGTTTTTTAGTTTTTAAATCTATCTATTATAGGGTTTTGGAAGAAAATTAATCATAGACACAAATATAATATAATTATTAAATAGTGTTGGTACTTATATTATGGATGTTAAATTTATTATAGAATCATAGTATATGACTCAAACTTTTGAACCGTTTGAACCATACATGAATTGAAAGTATACTTTTTTAATGGAAACATATTATTCCATAAATAATGTTTATATTCATATATTTTTTGTTTTAAAATCACACTTCTATTAATTTAAAAAAACTTATAGTACAATTCTAGTCATAAAAAAATGGGTGGAAATGTCACTATTGGGGTGATTAATTCACCATAGTTAAATAAATGAGTAATCTTTTCTTACTCATAGTATAATATAATTAGTTTATATGTGAGTAATTTATTTTTATGTGTCATAGGTGTTCTTATGTATGTTAATTTGGGTTATTAAATATAAAAATATTTTAATCTTGGCATATTTTAATTCCCATGTAATATTTGGGAGATTGTTTGTTTGCATTGGTATTATCCTCCCTATTACATAGGTACTATTATGAGCATGTTTTCATGTATAAATATGAAACTCTATAATATTCATGTAGCTATAATATAATTAATTTTTTTATTCCTCAAGATCTGGTATTAGAGCTTCTAAATGATCCCTAGCCCTATGAGGAGAAGCCCGTGCACTCCCACATGTTTAAAGAAGTTGAAGAGAGGTTACTGACCCTTTTTGGTTTAACAAGGAACTTGGGAAGATACCAAGAACTCTCACATAAATTAAAAGTATTATATAAGCCTTTACCAACATAAAAGGCTAAAACTATCCTGATAAAAGCAAAAAAAAGGTAAGATTGGTGGCCCACATTGGAGACCAATGTATCAATTTTAAAAATAAAATATACTAGTAGGTGCCATACTAGTATAGGCATCACTATTTATGTTTTAATATTTTTTATCCTCTAGCTTCAATGGCATGAGACATTCCTATGAAGAGTGGTATTTACTAGATAGGTCATGAGGTTATGCTACAAACTCTATTTACTCAAGATTGACATTCTCATCATTTATAGGTCAATATAAATAAACAAAAGGTAACATTTGAAATTAGTGTTTGGTTATAGTTATACCTCTGACTCACATTTATTGGTAATGTCATTTCACTTTAGTTACTATATACAACACGTAACATAGGTGAAATACAGACATTTGGGCATTGAATTTTTAAATCATCAGGAAGAAATAAGTCACATACACTCATAGTCTTTCCTTCATTTACCTATTTGTTATAATTGAAAGGTATAAATCCTAATGGGTGGAATTTTCAAATATATAGGGAAACGATGCATGCATATAAGGAATTCAATCTAAGTAGGTGATATTGATTGGATGAACCCTTTTCACTACTATCTAGGTACCAAGTATTAAACTCTTTCATATACTTTCATTCATCTTTCTCATACCATTAGGTATATAGAAAGGGTGAGATTATTCCCCATACCAAAGGGTATAAAGGAAGGGCATGTATAAATAAAGGTTTGGCATATCATTCAAATGGTATATACAAATGGAGACCTATATATCTGGAGTGATAAGAAACTAATCCATCACTTGCAATCTTGATAATAGTTGTATATGATCTAAAATTATTTCTTCTAGATTCACAGCTCCCCAAAGGTGAAAAATATTTTACTTGGAAGACAAAGCTCATAAATCAACTAAAATTTTAATAAATTTGGTCTATAGTAAATGGCTTATATACCTAACATGAAATAGATTTGATCAACAATGTAAGTTTGACAAATCCAACTAAAAGGCTAAGTTGATAATCATGTTTAGAGTATCAAATGAAGTCACACCACACCTCCATAAAGCTAAAGTATCTAAATAATCTTGGGATAAGTTCCAAACTACATATGAGGCCAAAAATGAGAGTATTATTCTACATTTGCAAAGTCAACTCCACTCTCTCAAAATGAGATCAAGAGGAGTAGTGGAGGCCTTTTTAAGATGTGTTAAAATGCTAAGGGCATCACTTCAATCCTTGGCTGAGATAGTTTTAGATGAATCTCTTATACTTATTATTTTGAGAGCATTGCCACCCTCTTATAGTATTTTTATGACCACTTTGACTATCACATAACATAAACAAAGTTTCAAAAAACTAGTAAATATGTTACAACAGGAAGCATCTTTTAATACTTATGACAACCAAAAAGAACATGTACTAGCTTTACACCAACAAAAAGGCAAGAAACTAGTTAAATCTTCATCAAAACATAATCAAAGGCATAATTCATAAAGAGTAAAATCAAAAAATATGTCTCACTTATGGTCATCAGGGAAATGAAATCAAAGAGTATTGGTACAATACTTTCAAAAAAGTATCTTCTAGTGGTCATAAGTCCACTAACCAACAATCATTCCCTAGAACATTTAGTAAACCACAAGGATAGAAAAAGGGGACCTGGTAGAAGATATCAAAGTAATAAGGAAATATTATTGAATAGGAAGAACATGGTGATGAATAATACTTCTTATACTCTATAAACCTCCATGATGAATCCACATCACAAAGTGACATATGGTATGTTGACTTAGGTTTATCCTGACACATGACAAGTAGAAAATATTATTTTTTCACTTTGAAGGATAGACCCAACAAAAATCATGTTTATTTGGGTAATGATAACTCATACTATGTGTAAGGAATTAGTAACATTTCCTTACCCTTAGGCATGTAAACCTATAGAATTAGAGATGTTATCTATGTACCTAATTTAACCCCAAAAAAATTTTCAGTTAGTTAACTCTTAGACCACAATTTGAAGATTGACTTTGAATATAAAGGTGGAAAGAAATTTTTTTTATTAGATAAATTTAGAAAATCCAACATTTTTACATGAGCATTTAATATAAATAGTATGCTTTATCTTGACTTAATTTAAAAAAATAATCAATCACTCATAGAAAAGGAGACAGACTTGACACAATTATGTTACAAAAGATTTGGCCACATTAGTTTTTGATATCTCGACACACTCCACTGCTACAACATGGTAAGAAGATTTCCACCTCTTAATAAGGGTATAGACAAATGTTATGACTATGTATCAAGAAAGAAATATAGGGTTCCATTTCAAAAAATTACCTATAGATCTAATGGTAAACTAGATCCAGTTCACATTGATCTGTGTAGACCAATGAGACCTAGCCATGTTGGATTTAAGTACTTCATAATCTTTGTTAACAATTATTATAGAAAACTATGGGTCTAATGTGTGAAAACAAAGATTCAAGGCTTTAAACTTTAAATAAATTTAAAATGGTTGTTGAAATAGAATCTAGTCAAAAAATTAATAACCTCTGCTTAGATAATGGGCGGAAATTCACTAGTAATGAGTTTAAACAATTTTTTCAACAAAATAGCATTTGTCATCAAATGACACCTCTACATACACCATAATAAAATTCATTTTTTGAATTAAGGAGTCACACTATTGTATAAATAGTGAAGTTTATGATACATGATTTAGGCTTGACAAAGGCATTTTGGGAAAAATTTGTTTAAACTGTCATATATCTACTCAATAGAGTACCCACTATAGCTCTTGATGGAGTAAATCCACATGAAGCCTAATCAAGTAAAAAGTCATTTATAACACATATTTAAGTTTTTAGATGCCAATCAAGTATGCATATTCCCAAATTACAATGAACTAAACTTGATATGAAAGTTAAAAAATATGTGTTCTTAGAGTACAGTGAAGAAGCACTTGCTTATAAACTCATGGATCTAGAAACTAGACAAATCTACACTAACATGGATGTTGAGATATTTAAAAATAAAGAAGTAGAAGCTCCTTAGACAAGTTTACCTGATAAACAAATTAGTCCCATAGAAAATATATAATATGGTATTCTCCTAAATGTATATAGTAATGATGATAGGAATGTTGGTGTAGCTCGACCACCGACAAGAAATATTCAATGTATGTTTAAATGGTATACAAGTACACTCAAAGATGAAAAATTGGATGGTGTTCCAAACATATCCACCACTAGACCAAGGACTTGTAGTATGGCTCAAGGAGAGGTCAATTTTTCCTTAATGAGTATAGTTACTGAATCTACCAAGCCCATTATATTTCAAAAATCCTTATAGTTGAAACCTTAGAAATATGCCATGAATGCAGAAAATAATTCACTGATGAAGAATAAAATATGTAAACGTATAAATATTCCATAGGGATGAAGATTTTCAAATGCAAATAGATCTTCAAGATTAAATAAAAAATAAATAGAAGTATTAATAAGCACAAGGCAAGATTGGTTGTAAATGGGTATGTTCATAAATAAGGCATTAACTATGAGGATGAATTTGCTCCCACAATATAGATCAAAACAATTAGGATGATTTTTGCTCTAGCTGCATATTCTAGCTAAAAATTCCATCAAATAGATGTGAAAAGTGCCTTCTTTAATGGGGAATTATAGAAATAAATCTACATTACTCAACCAGAAGGTTTTGTCAAATTAGGTAAAGAAGATAAAGTTTATAGACTTGTCAAATCATTGTATGGTATTAAACAAGCTCCCAGGGCATGGTATATCAATATTGATGAGCATCTCTTGAAACATGGATTTAAAAGGAGTCTATATAATCCAATATCTACCTCAATCAACAAGGAGGGAGATAGTGATTGCCATTGTATATGTTGATGATCTAGTCATCACTGGTAGTTTAGTGAAGATAATTGAATCAATAAAGAAAGATCTAAATCAGCCATTCAAAATGATAGATCTTGGGCTTATGTATTATTTCCTTGGTTTAGAAGTTTAGTAAAGTGAAAATTACATTTTTATATCTTATTTCAAATATGTTGGGACAACGATCAAGAAATTTCACATGATGGATAGCAAACCAATTGCCACACCTATGAATAAAAAACTTCAATTATCTCGAGCATATCCATCACCACATTTAAATGTAACTCTATATTGGTAGTTAATGGGGAGTCTAATTTACCTAACATACATTAGGACAAACATTAGTTATGTTGTCAATTATCTTTCAAGGTTCATGCAAGAACCCAAGATAAGTCACTAAAAAGTAACAAAGTGATTTTTTGAGGTACATCATTGGAACTATGGATTTTGTCCTAGAATATAAGAAGAATGATAAATTCTTCTTGATAGGATACTCAAATCTAGATCATGCAGGAAATATTGTGATAGGAAATCTAATTTAGGATTTGTATTTTATTTAGGATATGGACTGATATCATGGGGGAGTAAAAAGTAAAATTGTGTTTCAAGGTCTTCCATGAAGTTAGAATATCATGTATCAGGAGGAGTTGTTTGTGAATAAATTTGACTCAAATGTATACTTGAAGGATTTGGATTACCAAAGAATCAACCAACATATCTTCATGTAGACAATGAAGGAGTAGTGAAGCTTGCTCACAATATAGTATTTCATGAATGCACTAAACGCATTGAGGTGCAAGTTTATTTCATTTGTGAACATTTTCAAAATAATAACATCTAGCTCTAGTATTGCTTGACAAATCAACAATGTGCAAATTTTTTACTAAGTCACTTGTGCAGGAAAAAATTGAAGCATTCAAAGAATTTCTCTCCTATTCAATTAAAGGGGGGATATTGGGGAATTTAATTCACCATAATTAAATAAATGAACAATATTTTATTTCTCATATTACATTTTAATTAATTTATATGTGAGTATATTATTATTACTCACCATAGGTAATCTTAGGTAGGTTAATTTGGGTTAGTAAATTTTAAAATATTTTAATCTTGGCATATTATAACTCCTATGTAATATTTGAGATATTATTTATTTGCACTGATATTATCCTCCTTATTATGTGAGTACTATTATGAGCATGTTTTTATGTATAAATATGAATCTCTATAATATTTTTGTAGTTGGAATATAATTCATTTTTTATTTCTCAAGACTCACACCCCAAATGCCAAACTAAGCTAAGAGATCTTTGAGAGAAACTAAGTTCAAAATAATAATTGAAAACCTAGTCAATAACCATAATCAAATTAACTCAAGTGTACATCAATCAAAAAAATATAATGCAACATACACTAAGCAACAGTTATGAACATAGTGATCAAGGGAGGAGGTGAAGGTAGAGGGTCTTAAAGCTTCACTCCCTAGCCACCCTAGACCAATGGATATTCATCAATAAGGAGAGGGTCCCAACCATCATCTTGCTAGTTATTTTTAGTATCATGCTACATCTATGAATCTTGGTGGGGAGGAGAGATGGCTACCTATAGTGATGAGAAATTTTCCTATGAAAGGGGCCTCCACCCCCCCACCACCACTATCTCTACCTATGTTAGATCCTATCAGATGAGATGGATAATGAAAGTGAGAAGAGGAGTTCCTCCAACTTTGAGACCTCTAAGCACAAGAGAGGTGGTGGCTCCCCTCATGCCTAAAACCCCCATGAGGAGAGTGATGAGGTAGGGGATCAAGTGGCTCATGGTTGATTGCATAAGGATCATTCCCCGAGTGAATCTCGAGCTAGACCTTGTCCTTTTGAATCTTAATCTGAAAGGTATTATTGTAAATCACATCTTTATTAATTACAAAAAAAATTCCATAATCTCATTATTAAAACATTCTTGATTTCTAGATTTCTAAATTTGAAACAAAATATCAGTATGAAAAATGTGTCAAAATATATTACATCTTGTAGTTAATAAGTCAGAGTCCCTTAAGAAATCCCTTTTTCAAGTGAACATTCCAAGCTTAAAGGATTTTAAAAAGGTATGAATCCATCTATAAGATGTTTGGGCATGAGGGAAAAAATAAAAGAGATGCTTGATGATTTCTATGTGCTGATAGGTCTACATGATGACAGGCCAGGCAAGTGGGATTTAGAACCCCCATGTGTTTGATCCAATTTCCCATGGGCAAACCCTAAAGGATACAACAAAGGAAGTGTGCCTTTTGGGATCAATACAAACTACCCAAATGTTATGAAATATTTGGGCCCAAACCCGATGCATGGATTAGAGATACCATTAGTGGTTAAGAGCCTCTATGTCAATATGTTAAGGGGCTAACAAATTATAATACCCTTGAGGAGAATATCAACATAATGGCATGGT
Source organism: Torreya grandis (assembly GCA_037957365.1). Classification (NCBI taxonomy): domain Eukaryota; kingdom Viridiplantae; phylum Streptophyta; class Pinopsida; order Cupressales; family Taxaceae; genus Torreya; species Torreya grandis. Next base: position 34,453 of record JARHVA010006986.1, read on the forward strand.
TTTAGGCGAAGACCAATCCTTTCACCATGTCATGAAAGAGGAAACTCCAATATTATGCAAGTAATCATCAGTTAGAGAACATTACAATTCAAAAATGGATTTTGCATCTTCTTTGTTAAGATGGAATTTGGCCTTTAGAATAGTCCAAGGAAGCTAGGCCCTAGAGACATTACAAAAAAGATCACCAATCATGAGAATACCTTTCTTAAATAACCTCCATATTTTGATCTAGGGGAATATGGAAAAAGGGACTATTATTTAAGGCAATTTGAATGTCAAACCTACATACTTGTGACTCCATATCCCAATGGATAGGATTATGAAATTGGTCGTGACATGGAAAGCATGTCATCCTTGGTAAATCACTAAAGATGTTGACCATTTTTACCCCTAGCCAAAATGGGTCAATCCCCTATAGTTAGAATCTTGTATGGGGGATTTTTATAATGTCATAGGGTGTGATTATAATTAATTTGATGTCATTCCCTATGTTATTCTAGAGTTGGTCATAGTCTAGCTTGATCCTTGTGTCATTTGGTGTTTTAGGGGTCATTTTAGAGTCATATATGCAAGTTTCAAGCCTTCATGGTGATTAATTAAATTTAATATCATGGAGAGGGTATACATAGGACTCAAGGAATTCATTTAGAGTTGTAAAACTTTAGGAGCAAGATTTATGAAGCCAAACCATCATCAATATTTCATGAAGAACTAAAATGGACCGATTTACTTGGGAATTTTATGAATATGCTACAAAATCCTAACGTAACCATAAAACCATGAATGATCATGTCCTTATTGATAAGATCATTCCTTTCAAGTTTCATATCTTGATGATTCTTCTATCTCAATATCTAAGCCTTCAAAGTTTATCTTATCGAGTCTAAGGGGCTAGGCCATCCTACACATCACATGCAAATAAGTAGACCAACTTGTTTGAACATTGTTATCTACACTAAGGAAACCCTTGTGAGCTCAAGTATTGAATTACCATAGATTTATTCATTCTTAGATCATATCCTAAAAATTTCATGTATGTGCAAGGTTTCTAGCTCAAGTTATAAGCTTTAAAATATTGACTTGCAGGATAAGATCTTTGTGTAAATGTCAACTTCAATCTATGATAAAAAATCATTTGATTATAAAAAGTGATGGTCATGTGAATATCATCAATGATCTTGTGTACATATTTGATGGGTGTGTGGATGTCAAACTTAATACCTAGCAAAGATCCATTATGGTTTAAATTTGATGGCTATGTAGACATCAAATATGGTCATGTGAATGTCAAATGATGGGTGCACATACATCAATTTTAAGATTGTGAGTTAGCCATTAGATTTAAAATAGTATTTCCCTATAGATATAATGGTTTATATTACATCATAAATCTTCATCTAATGGTACATGATGAATCAAAAATTCAAGGGGATCAAGAGGCCACCACATGGCATAAGCACGTAAAGTAGGTAGACTGATAGTGGATACTAATTGCAAACATAAGACTACCAAGTGGCACCATCTCAAATAGATTTGATAAGTTAAGGGTAATATGGATGGCTCACAATCAATCATATTAATCAAGATCAATAGTGTATGGGTGGTGTAATGAGTCAATGATCTAAGTCAGATATCGATGACCAATGAAATTAAGGGTTGAGAAGCTAAGGGACTTCCTAGAGATTGAAAACATGGACAAGGTCAAACTAGGGTAGTATTTTCAAAGGGGCACATGCTTCCATTAAATCTTGATCAAATGCCATTAAAATTACATAGTGATTTAGTGATACAGCCAAGGTGATCAAACATAAAAGGAACACCATTAAGGTTAAATACAGACCTCTATTTCATAGGTTTATGGCATGCAAAGTTCATTATGCAATAATTTTTTCCATATTTTAAAATAGGACCTATGTACATGGTGAATCCTCGATTCTTGTAATGATAGAATGTGTCTTTTTAGACCTAATGAGAGTCTAAAACAAAGCTATGTGGTATATAGATACCCATCAACATAATGACTATAAAAAAATCAATAATATGAGATTGCTTTTGCATCTATAGTGGACCTAGGAACATGGGGATAAGTTCGAGCATGATCCAGTTTGGACAAGAGATAACATTCCAAAGGATTCCATAAAGGCATACACATAGACTTCAATGGATTTATCACTAGAACCAGCTATATGAAATGGACCCTCCTCTCCACTTTTATATGCCATGACAAATGAATTAGGAGTATTTAACAACAAGACAAAATTCTAATAGATAGATCTGATTGTTCTAACTACATTGATGTCAGGACCCAACTCAGAACAACATGATCCCATAGTTGCAACAATTAGGGAGGATCACTAAAGGAATAATGTAACTATGTAATGGACTAAAGTGACCTAGATCAATCATGAAGCTTGAATGAGCATAATTATTTAAACAGTTATAACTATGATTCAAATGAAGTTGAACTCATTTGATTCCCATTTTAGGACTTCTTCTTTCTCACCTCTCTCTTAAATGATATAAGTATCTTCCATTTTATCCTTTGAAAAACTATTCCACTCTATGTATGGTGGAGCCCTACTATAATGATGTCATATTTTTCCTTAGAATGGTAACTCAAATCTGATTTTGAGTTATTGAATAATTATCTAATTGTGTAAGTGATGTATGGTTATGCAAAGTGATAATTCTCTATCCTTTCTTCCCTTATCCTATCATGTTTGTGCAAGAATTCCTATTCTAACAGGTCAAATGAAGTGTTTTGAAATGCATGATATTATCTTTTAAGTGTACAATGATCCTTAGTGTCTATAACTAGCCTATGGTTCACTTACCTCGGATAGCTCTCATGCAGCTCACCTCCATATTGAAATACTCATGTTAGAATCCATAGAACTTGGAAGTTAGTTTGTGTGCCTTATTTCTTAGTGCAGGAAAGTATGATGGTCATATGGAATATATCTTAGTGTATCACCCCATTAAATTAGGTTCATTTCATGTAAATTATAACTCTTTTCCCCCATAAGCAACTAGTTAAATAGGTGTGATAATTTGAAGATGCATTCAAGGATTTATCCATTAAATATAGAGGCTCACTTCCATTATAGATACACCCAAATACCTGGAAATGTTCCCATGTTTCCCAAATCTAGAAGAGGCTTGAACACCCTCTTCTAGGGTGACATATTTGGTGACAATAGTTTTGTCATGCCCAATGGGACAGTGGAAATATTATTGGTGTCTTTTCTCTATCAACTTTTGGAAGCAAGAAATCTAGCACCAATGGTGACTCCAAATGATAACTTTTGGTTGTAAGCAATCTAGTTATTTTTAGTTGAAGTTTTGATAAGTTTTTTACATTTCTTTTGATACATGAGGTTGACATGAACAACTATGGTGAATATCCCTACCATGGACCCCCTTATCAGCCTTGTTATAAACCATAATATACTCCCCAATAGTCCTACCAAAATGGTTATAAATATTATGAGCTATGGTAGCCATATAATCCTCCACATATAGATACCATGTTATTGGATAACCCGATGAGGAAGGCTACCAAGATTCTTATCAATTAATTCCTCCCTATCAATCCCAATATGAGCCCTATCAACCATACCATGATGCCTATGAACCTCAAGATCACTCCTATGAATATTTCCATGAAGAATTAGATGTTTACATGAATTGTACGCAAATGTATTATAAGGCAAGATGTAAACTCCTACAGGCTAGAATGTAATAAAAATATTATTTTTGATCCTCATTATTACCCTCCTTCATTTTTTCCATCGTATATCAAGTCTTTTTTGGCATATATACCATAATTACTAGTCAATGATGATGAAATGATAACATGGGATGATGAGTGTCATGTGCTACATGATCATCTCATAGAATGGTTGGGAGGCGTTACCAAAAATTATATGCAAAAGTTGGAGACATTTGAAGAACTAAAAAGAACTCAATGGGATATCAAAGAACATGAGATAAATGAAAATGACTTGTGGTAAAAGTTTGATTTCATATGTCATGAGTTTGATCAAATCGGTAAGGTTACTCCTCCTCCCAAGAAGTATATATCTCATTTAGATAATGACCCTAACAAACATGTTGATGATTGTCTAAATAAGCATGGAGAAAGGTCTCATGTTGTGAATGAAGAGGAACTATGGAAAAATCCCTATGCCATATGCAAAGAGTTTGATAAGCTAGGTTAGCCTCTTTTTTATCCAAGAGATTCTATGTCTAAAGATAAGGTTGCTGACGATACTAATGATCATGTTGAAAAGTGTTCCATAAAGAATAAAGATGAAGGTCATTTTGTTGATCAAGAACCTATTTTCATAAAGTAATCTGATGATGCTAATGTTTAAGAGGTTGTAGACATGGAAATTGAGGGCAAGGTGGAAGTTACTGTACCTTAAGAATAGTTAATATACCCACTTGATATTGATCCATATCCAAAGGGATTAGATCATGAAGAATATCTTGATGATTCCAAACATCAAGTACAATCTATCAAAGAGGAGAATAAGGTTGAGAAGGTTTTCATATCTTCAAATTTGTATATTAAGAGTCAAGTACATGACAAGGTGAAGAAAGAGTCTTCCATGGAGGATAATGACCAAGATTGGGTAGACTATACAAAGCTCCACGATGATCTTGTAGAACTTGAAGATGAAGAGAAACCCAATATTATTGAGGACACTATGGAAACCAAACAATAAAGCATTGTTCAACCACCATTGGAGGTCATAATAGAGGAACCATATTAGATAATTAAGTTTGTTTGGATGCAAGAATATTTCATTTCCATATCTAGCTTGATTAGAGCTACTTGGTTCTCATTGAACATCATGCCAATGAAGTTAGCAAACACCATGAAAAATATTAAGGCATCAATGCCAAGGATCAAAAGGCTACATGTCTCATTCAACCCTTCATGTCATAAAGCAAGAGAGTTTTCAAAATTCCCCTTTGATCTTGGATGAATTTTTCATCTTATATTAGTTAGTGCATGACTCACTTTATTTAGGTGTGTGTTTCCTTTCTTTTTGTGTTGTGTTCTAATAAGTGATCATGAAGCATGATTGTGTTTTTGCTTAGTTTATTATCTTGTGTGTTACTTATTATTGGTTTTCTTGTGTTTTGTTTGTTGTTTAAGGAAATTTGTATGTCAAACCTACATACTTATGACTCCATATCCCAATGGATAGGATTAGGCAACTGGTCATGGCATAGCAAGCATGTCAACCTTGGGGAATAACCAAATATATTGACCATTTTTACCCCAAGCCAAAATGGGTCAACCCCCTATAGTCAGAATCTTGTAAAAGGTATTTTTATAATATCATAGGGTATGATTGTAATTCATTTGATGTCATTCCATATGTCATTCTACCTTTGGTCATATTTTAGCTTGGTCCTTGTGTCATTTGGTGTCTCAAGGGTCATTTTAGAGTCATATATGCAAGTGGAAGGACTTCATAGTGATCAATGTAATTTAAGATCATGGAAAGGGCCTGTACAAGTCTCAAGGAATTCATTTATAGCTGAAAAAGTTTAGGAACAATCTTTGTGAATCTAGATCATCATCAAGAAATCATGAAGAACTAGAATGGACTAGTTTACTAGGGCATTTTATGAATATGCTCAGAAAGCCTCATGTGACTATTTCACTAAATTTTGTCTATTTTAAATTTAAAATAAAATAGAGAGAAGGATGGGGATAAGTGATTAGAATGAACCCAGATTTGGTTTGTACATCATATCCAAACATTGTGAGCACCCCTCTTTAGCTGGGGAGGACTACCTATAGATAAGAAAAAACTACCACAAAATGTTTGTTAGTAGATAAATGAGTGCGATACCAAGTTATGTGCTTGTTCTAGGTAGTGTGAAACTTCCCTAGAGATGATAGTCCATTTTTTAAGGGACAAAAGAATAAAAAACAACTAATGAGAAGTAAATAAAGAGTGAAAAATAGATAAGATTACCATTTTAAATAACTTGCTTGTAGTATAGAGTGACAGGATACAAGTGAGGTGCTTTGTTAGTGTTTTAGAAGTTGTCTAGGTACGTTTTGAAGAGGCTAGGGAATTGACAGTCATTGACATTGATAGGAGTGTAACTAACATCGGTTATATTGTCAAGGTTGATAATGAGGTGATCAGTGTTAGTTATGTTATCAAGGTCAGTAGGGAGGTTATCGATGTCGATTAGGTTGTTGAGGTTGGTAGGGGAAATAATTGTCTAGGAGGTTGTAAAAGGATTTTCTATGTCTAGGAAAAGGTTTAGATCAAGTTAGAGAGGTTGAGAGAGTTAGGGGAGGGAGTTTATGTCTTGGTTAAGTCTGGTCAAGGGTTTGGTATGCATATAAGGGGAAATAAGCAAGGAAACTTTATAAATCCCTCACATGGGTATGGTCAGAAGTGCATAAATCAGTGTAGGGTAGAAATAAATAAATGAAAGAATAAATATTTAAATGACCTACAATATTAGTGATATACTTAGCTATGGTGGTCATTGAATGATAAGTGATAGGTTGATGGTTTTTGTCTAGGAGTCTAAACCTAAATGCCTAATTAGAGAGAACAAGTAGATGTTTTTGGTCCTCAAGAGCTTAGTTGATGATGTTGATTGACTTATGTAGGGTGATTATAAGCCTAGATGTTTAAAAAATAGAATGTTGAGAGCTCGAATGAGAGTAAGAATTAATTTTCTAAATTTATACTAACCTAAACTATAGGTTAGAGTTGGGCTTACATTACAGATGTCGGTGATCCCACTGATGTTGTAAAGTATCTTACCAATGTCGGTCATGGGTTGACTGATGTCGGTGCCCCTAGAATAGGTAAACCTTTCTATTTCAGGCTTGTTTTCTATTTTTACATGTGCCAAATGTGACACTCATTATAAAATGGTAAAAATAGGAGGTTAGGAAGGAAGTAATTTTTTATGAATTTAGTTTGGAAGTGGGAATAAGTCTTAAATAGTTAGGATGAGGGGACTAAGTCTTGAGGTTACTCATCAAGGGAGAATTAGTCATAGGGAAAGGTGGCCAGGTGAGGTGGCAATAGGGGTTTTTAATTAAATTTAATTATTTATTTTAAATTAATTAAATGTGTGAGGGGTGAAATTATGGGTTAAGTAGATTAATTGTTATTATTAAAATGGGTTTAGTGGGGTTTCAACATAGGAAGTTACACACGTGTTTGTGACATAATTTTGGTGTCTACATTTTCCCCTTTTGTCTTGTAATTTGTACCGACATATTGTAAGACAAAAATAGGAGCTAGATGCTCCAAGTATTGGATGAGGTATCCCCCTCAATAATGGAATTGATGGAGGAGAAATTGGAATCAAGTACCAATTTGATAGAAAGGTAATTGGGTGACTGGTGAATAATTAAGCATTGTTACATACAATGAGATATAGTTGATAATGTTAATAACATGCAAGGTTAAGGAGGAATCAAATAGAAGTAACCAAATCATATATTGTAATTGATAGCTGACAGGTTAAATCAATCAAAGTTGTAGCTCTAATGGTCAATGTGTCCTAGGTATCTGAGGTAGGAAGTGCCCCTAAGAATATAAAAGGGTTGAAGGTGACAAGATGGGCTTGGTTTCCATCCACAACACCTAAAATACATGCATGTACATAATATCCAACTATAGTTAGGACAAACAATGTATTCTTAGTGTAAAAGGGTCAATGAGTGAGAAAATATTCATGATCTCCAAGCATAGTCATCAAGGGTGAATATTTGAGTGATCTTCAATGTCACTTTATCATGGTTGGGGGAGATATATGTGATCTCCAATTGTCCCAATGTATGGGTAAGGTTGTCCAAATTTGGGTGTTTTTGTGTTGGAAAACATGGTTGGGAAGGTGTCAATGTTGGTAATATGTGTTGATATTAGTAAGATAAAGTGTTGACATCATCAAAACTAGGGCAACATTACTGATGTTGGTAAGCGTAAGCATTGATGTCAACATATTAGGTTAAGATTATTGATGTTGGTGGCTGACCAAACTCATTTAAAAAAAATTTATTGGAGAGAAAAAATAGGTCTTTGAGAGCAATTTGAGATGAAAATGCAAGGGACCCAGTAAGAGGAAGAAGACCACATGAGTTAGCAGTGCCAGCCAAGAGGAGACAGTGAGATGAGGTAAGAGCCTAAACTATTTTGATTTTGTTTCTAAAATTTTTAGGTTAAATGAGAGGTAGAGTTATATAAAATAGGATTGGGGGGTATAAAAATAGGTTAGGGTAGGTGTAGAATAAGCTAGGGGGATTTGGGGGTAGTTTTTTAGGGGAAATGGGTAGTTTGGGTTTGGGTTGTTCAACCCTAGGGTTGAACTAGTCATTGATGTCAATGAGATTGACTAACATCAACCAATGGTCAATTGACATTAGCCAACATGACACTGAGGTCAATTAACGTTAGTCGACACAACACTGATGTTAGTAGTGTGTTATTGATGTCAGTCATTACATAGGCTAATAAAGCATCAACATTGGCATTAATGCTGATGTTAGTTGTTAGGTTGTGGAGCTAAAAGCTTCACTGATGCAAACATGGAGGAGGTTGTTGAGTGTCACAATCACCGGCATTGGTCAGGCCAACCGACGTCAGTTAGAGGTGGACAAGATACTATCGACATCAGTCAGGGATTGGCTGATGTCAGTCATCTCCAGATAGACAACGACTGATGTCGGTCACCTGTGCGGTTCCAAAACTATTAGTTTCATGAACAGTTTGTTTAACAAACTGATTGTTTGCATGTAAAGACTAATTTTAGTCTTAGAGCTATGGTTCTAATTATTATAATTATAAGTCTAATTATTTTTTTTATGGGATCTATTTAAGAGACCCATGGGCTGTATTTTAAATTTGTAGACTCTCAAGGATTCTTGTAGAATTGATTCTGTAGAATCAGAGTTCTATCCGTGGAGAATCATAAGGACTTGGTGAGGCAAGGACAAGGGTTCTTCATGTGTGTATGATCTATGTCAGCAAGTGTGTAAGGCTAGGTTGATCTATGATATAGCAAGATCAGGTTAGATCTACATGGTAAGTAAGGTCGGTTGATCTGCAGGTGTGTGTGTGTGTGATATCTAGGTTTGCAGGTGTGCAAAACTAGGTTGATCTGTAGGTGGCAGCAAGATTAGGGAAATCAGAAATACAATAGGTAGCAATATTAGGTGAGATCTACTTGGAGTACATGGTGTACTCGAACTTGGAGTATGTGGAGTACTTGGTGGACTAAAAGTAGGCAACAATGGTTGAGTTGATTGTCACTTACTGGTGGACTGGCAGTATTGTTACTGACTGGTGGAGGTGAACAACAACTTTGTGTTTGAGTTGTTTGTTGTGATCTTAATTGAGAGAGTGAACTCTTAAAGGAGAATATTTGTATGCCCTAGAGGTGTGGGAAGCCCTAGAGGTGTGGGAAGAGTGTGGCATCTCTTCATTGTATCTCTTTTTGGAAGATTATTAATATAATTGGGTATTGTCTCTCATATTCTGTGTTGTTTCTAATTTCTAGTTACTTATTACTTCTAGTTAAATTCCATGTTTATTTGCTTATACAAGGTAATAAATTGTGCTCCTAATCCTAACAAAGTGGTATCAGAGCTAAGGTTGCAGGTTCACAGAGCCTGGTTCAGAGCAAGTTTGTGTTTGATTACAGGTTACTCTCAAGGGTTTCTAATTGAGTGGGAGTATAGCAATGGTAGAAGAAAGTACAGTAAGAATGGAGGAATTCAAGAGCAAGAATGATCAATTAAAGAGTTATGGAAAGAAAGAGCAAGTAAAGAAAGATTGTTGGTTGGTAGAAGATTAGCATGAAGGAAATAAAGAAGCAGATGTTGTAGGTATTGTTGCACAAGATGCTCTTGTATGTTCCTTAGATAAAGTAGAATCTTGGTTTATAGATTTTGTTGCCTCTTTCCATGCAACCTGAAATAGAGTATTTTTCCATGTTAATGTCCTTGGAGACTTTGGAAAGATTTATTTAGGGGTTGGTGAGCCTTGTCAAATTGTTGGCAAAGGGGAAGTGCGGCTGAAATTGCAGATGGCCAACACATGGGTGTTGATGGATGTCATGTAGGTCCCAGTCTTGAAGAGGAGTCTAATTACTTCAGGAAAGTTGGGTGATGAGAGATGCAAATTAACTCTCATAGTGGATGCACTTGAATTAGCATGTGCTAAGAAAGTAGGTACTCTTTATCTACCTACTTATATTATTGATTCTCCTTCTATTGCAAAGATGTGGCTTTGTAGGCTTGGTCACATGAGTAAGAAGGGGATGCATGTTCTAAAGAGGAAGTTAGATGTCTTTAACAAACTTAAGAACTAGAAAGCCTTGGTTTTCATGGAGGAGATGATGGACAGAGAGCAGATGAGTGGGCTGAATAACTCTGAGTAGGGCAGTTTGGATAGGGTTTTGATCCAAGGTGAGCTCATAGGTAAAAAGATATCACTCACAGGAAAACACAATTACTGATGTCGATCAAGTAGAAATAATGTCAAATAGGTAGGTACTGATGTCAATCATGTGCAGACTAGAGTCAGTGGTGTCAGGCAGGTGGTGATTGATGTCAGTCAGGGAATCGATGTTGACAACTAGGTGGACACCGATGTTGGTCAGGGAATTGGTGTTGGTGATCAGGAGGATTCGACATCGTTCAGGTGCAGACCAGGGTCGACCAGGGAATAGATTTTAGTCAAATAGCAAGCTATCAAGGAGTCTCAAATGCCCATATGGAGGACTGAAAGGGTAAGTAAGCCTCAAATTCGTTATTCCCCTTATTTATACTTGTTGCTCACTACAGAGCAAGTAGGACCCAAGAAACAGTGGGAGTATGGCATAAATGAGGAATTTGATTCCTTAGATGAGAACCAAATGGGAGATTTGGTAGAGTTGCCATGCGATATAAAAGCACTAAAAGATGAATGGATTCTTTGGTTAAAGAAGAGAGAGAATGGACATGTGAGATGGAAGGCTAGGTCATATGGTCTTGAGGAAGCTCTAGGATAGTGGTATAGGTTTGATAGGTGTATGACAAAGCATGGCTTTAGTCAATGTCAATGTAACCATTGTGTTTACTTTACCAGGTTGGATGATGATTTCAACATTATCCTATTACTATATATAGTGTGTATGCTTGTTGCAGGGTCACACATGCAGGGTTTTTCTAAGCTAAAGGTAAAGGTAGCTCAGAGGTGTGCTAGGAAAGATTTATGAGGAGTGAAATTCTTTGGCATGAGTTTTTTCTAAAGACATGGAAGATCACAGGTTGATTTTGTCTCTAGATGATTGTGTGAATAAGGTAGTGGCAAATTTTAAGATGCAGGATGCAGAACCGGTTAGCACACTGATGGTTGGATAGTTCTATGAATAGTGTCTTGATTCACATGATGAGGTTAAGTACATATGTACCTAGACCTGATGTTTCCCCAGTAGTAGGTGTTGTCAGCAAGTTCATAGCCAATCTAGGAAAGAAGCACTAAAAAGGAGTTCAGTGAGTTCTCAGGTATCTGAGAGGGACCAGTAGCAGGTTAACATGCTATGCAAGGTTAGGTACTTATCTACATGGGTATGTAGATTCAGATGTGGCAAGTTACTTGGATGACAGGCATAGCACAACAAGTTTTGTGGTGGTTAGTCTTCAAGATTGAACTTGAAGAGGGATACAAGCTAGGAAACAAATTAGATGATGTACATGTACAGGTACAAGTGCAGCTATTTATCTCCAAGTGGGAGATTTTTAGGTTATGGAGCTAAAAGCTTCACTGATGCAAACATGGAGGAGGTCTCTGAGTGTCACAGTCACTAGCATCGGTCAGGCCAACTGACATCGGTCAGAGGTGGACACGAGCTACCGACATCAGTCAGAGATCGGTTGACATCGGTCATCTCCAGATAGATAGCAACTGACGTCGGTCACCTGTGCAGTTCTAAAACTGTTAGTTTCATGAATAGTTTGTTTAACAAACCGATTGTTTGCATGTAAGACTAATTTTAGTCTTGGAGTTGTGGTTCTAATTATTGTAATTAAAATTCTAATTATTGTTTGTATGGGATCTATTTAAGAGACCCATGGGCTATATTTTAAAGTTGTAGACTCTCAAGGATTCTTGTAGAATCAGTTCTGTAGAATTAGAGTTCTATCCATGGAGAATCATAAGGACTTGGTGAGGTAAGGACAAGGGTTCCTCATGTGTGTATGATCTAGGTTGGCAAGTGTGCAAGGCCAGGTTGATTTGCAGTATAGCAAGATTAGATTAGATCTACATGGTAAGGTTGGTTAATCTATAGGTGTGTGTGTGTGTGTGTGAGATCTAAGTTTACAAGTGTGCAAAACCAAGCTGATCTATAGGCGGCAACAAGATTAGGGAGATCAGAAACACAACAGATAGCAAGATCAGGTGAGATCTACTTGGAGTATGTGGTGTACTCAAACTTGGAGTATGTGGAGTACTTGGTGGACTGGAAGTAGGCAACAACAGTTGAGTTGATTGTCACTTACTGGTGGACTGGTAGTATTATTACTGACTGGTGGAGGTGAAAAACTCTGTGTTTGAGTTGTTTTTAGTGACTGTTATTGAGAGAGTGAACTCTTGAAGGAGAATATTTATATGCCCTAGAGGTGTGGGAAGAGTGTGGCATCTCTTCATTGTATTTCCTTTTGGAAGAGTATTAATACAATTGGGTATTGTCTCTCATATTCTATGTTGTTTCTGATTTCTAATTACTTATTACTTCTAGTTAAATTCCATGTTTAGTTGCTTATACAAGGTAATCAATTGTGCTCCTAATCCTGACAAAGTGGTATCAGAGCTAAGGTTGCAGGTTCACAGATCCTGGTTTGGAGCAGGTTTGTGTTTGATTATAGGTCACTCTCAGGGATTTCTGATTGAGTGGGAGTATAGCAATGGTAGAAGAAAGTACACTAAGAATGGAGGAATTCAAGAGAAATAATGATCAATTATGGATTTATGGAAAGAAAGAGTAGGTAAAGAAAGATTGTTGGTTGGTAGAAGATCAGCATGAAGGAAATGAAGAAGTAGATGTTGTAGGTATTGTTACACATGATGCTCTTGTATGTTCCTTGGATAAAGTAGAATCTTGGTTTATAGATTCTATTGCCTCTTTCCATGTAGCCCAAAATAGAGTATTTTTCCATGTTAATGTCCTTGGAGACTTTGGAAAGATTTATTTAGGAGTTGGTGAGCCTTGTCAAATTGTTGGCAAAGGGAAAGTGTGGCTGAAATTGCAGACAGCCAACACATGGGTGTTGATGAATGTCATGCAGGTCCCAGTCTTGAAGAGGAGTCTAATTGCTTCAAGAAAGTTGGGTGATGAGAGATGCACAGTAACTCTCACAGTAGATGCACTTGAATTAGCATGTGGTAAGAAAGTACATACTCTTTATCTACCTACTTGTATTATTGATTCTCCTTCTATTGCAAAGATGTGGCTTTGTAGGCTCGGTCACATGAGTAAGAAGGGGATGCATGTTCTTAAGAGGAAGTCAGATGTCTTTGACAAACTTAAGAACTGGAAAGCCTTGGTTTTCATGGAGGAGATGATGGATAGAGAGCAGCTGAGTGAGCTAAATAACTCTAAGTAGGTAGTTTGGATAGGGTTTTGATCCAATGTGAGCTCATCGGTAAAAATTTATCACTCACAAGAAAACACAGTTACCAATGTCGGTCAGGTAGAACTGACGTTGAATAGGCAGGTACTGATGTTGATCATGTGCAAACTAGAGTCGATGTTGTCAGGCAGGTGGTGACCAATTTCAGTCAAGGAACCAGCGTCAGAGACCAGGTGGACACCTTTGTCGGTTAGGGAATTGGCATCGACGGTCAAGAGGATTTGACATCAGTCAGGTGTAGACCAAGGTCGACTAGGGAACAGATTTTAGGTGGACAGCAAGCTGTCAAGGAGTCTCAAATGCCCATATGGAGGACTGAAAGGGTAAGTAAGCCTCAAATTCATTATTCCCCTTATTTATACTTGTTACTCATTATAGAGTAGGTAGGATCCAGGAAACAGTGGGAGCATGGCATGAATGAGGAATTTGATTCCTTGGAAGAGAACCAAATGAGAGATTTGGTAGATTTGCCAGTTGGTATGAAAGCACTGAAAGACGAATGGATTCTTTGGTTAAAGAAGAGAGAGAATGGACACATGAGATAGAAGGCTAGGTCATATGGTCTTGAGGAAGCTCCAGGATAGTGGTATAAGTTTGACAAGTGTATGACAAAGCATGGCTTTAGTCAATGTTAATGTAACCATTGTGTTTACTTTACCAAGTTGGATGATGATTGCAACATTATCCTGTTACTGTATATAGTGTGTATGCTTATTATAGGGTCACACATGTAGGGTTTTTTTGAGCTAAAGGTAAAGGTAGCTCAGAGGTGTGCCAGGAAGGATTTAGGAGGAGTGAAATTCTTTGGCATGAGTTTTTTCTAGAGACATGGAAGATCACAGGTTGATTTTGTCTCCAGATGATTATGTGAATAAGGTAGTGGTGAGGTTTAGGATGCATGATGCAGAACCGCTTAGCACACTGATGGTTGGATAGTTCTATGAACAGTGTCCTGATTCACATGATGAGGTTAAGTACATGTGTACTAAACCTAATGTTTCCCCAGTAGTGGGTGTTGTCAGCAAGTTCATAGCCAATCTGGAAAAGAAGCACTAAAAATTAGTTCAGCGGGTTCTCAGGTATCTAAGAGGGACCAACAGCAGGTTAACATGCTATGCAAGGTCAGGCACTTCTCTACATGGGCATGTAGATTTGGATGTGGTAGGTTACTTGGATGATAGGCATAGCACCATAGGTTTTATGGTGGTTGGTCTTCAAGATTGAACTTGAAGAGGGATACAAGACAGGAAACAAATTAGATGATGTATAGGTATAGGTACAGGTACAGGTGTAGCTATTTATCTCCAAGTGGGAGATTGTTAGGTTGTGGAGCTAAAAGCTTCACTGATGTAAACATGGAGGAGGTTGCTGCGTGTCACAGTCACTAGCATCGATTAGGCCAACCAACATCGGTCAGAGGTGGATAAGATGCTATCGACATCGGTCAGTGATCAGTCAATGTCAATCATCTCTAGACAAATAGTGACCAACATCGGTCACCTGTGTAGTTCTAGAACTGTTAGTTTCACGAACAGTTTGTTTAATAAACTAGTTGTTTACATGTAAAGACTAATTTTAGTCTTAGAGCTATGATTCTAATTATTGTAATTAGAAGTCTAATTATTATTTGTATGGGATCTATTTAAGAGACCCATGGGTTGTATTGTAAAGTTGTAGACTCTCAAGGATTCTTGTAGATTCAGTTTTGTAGAATCAGAGTTCTATTCGTGGAGAATCATAAGGACTTGGTGAAGCAAAGACAAGGTTTCTTCATTATTGTATGATCTAGGTCAGCAAGTGTGCAAGGCTAGGTTGATCTATGTTATAGCAAGATCAGGTTAGATCTACATGGTAAGTAAGGTTGGTTGATCTGCAGGTGTGTGTGTGTGCAAGATCTAGGTTTGCAAGTGTGCAAAACTAGGTTGATTTATAGGTGGTAGCAAGATCAGGGAGATCAAAAACACAATAGATAGCAAGATCAAGTGAGATCTACTTAGAGTACATGGTGTACTTGGACTTGGAGTACGTGGAATACTTGGTGGATTCGAAGTAGGCAACAACGGTTGAGTTGATTGTCACTTACTAGTGGACTAGCAGTATTGTTACTAACTGGTGGAGGTGAACAACAACTCTATGTTTGAGTTGTTGTTATGACCGTAATTAAGAGAGTGAACTCTTGAAGGAGAATATTTGTATGCCTTAGAGGTGTGGGAAGCCCTAGAGGTCTGGGAAGAGTGTGGCATCTCTTCATTGTATTTCCTTCTGGAAGAGTATTAATACAATTGGGTATTGTCTCTCATATTTTGTGTTGTTTCTGATTTCTAGTTACTTATTACTTTTGGTTAAATTTCATGTTTATTTGCTTATACAAGGTAATCAATTGTGCTCCTAATCCTGACATTAGCTACTATTGAAAAGAAATAGACAAGAGAAAGGGTGAGATTTTGATCTCTAGTGGGAGTAGTCAACTAGCCTAATCACTGAGCTTGCCTCAAAATACCCTGTGTCATCTGAGTGCTACCTACATAGCCTAGTTTAGGGCCTTAGGCCAATGTAGTTCTCCCAAAACATAGGGAAAAGATATAAAAGGTTGATTGTAGGGAAAAAAGGTAAAATAAGATAGTTGAGAGGTCTAGGTTTTAAAATTTAGGTTATAATGTCAAGAGTCAAGAATATAGGTAGTGAGGCATAGAGTTAGAATAGGTGGGTAAGCCTAGAGTAGAGAGAGAGAGAGAGGTAGTGAATCATAGAGTTGGAATAGGTCTGTAAACCTAGGGTAGAGAGAGAAAGAGGTAGTGAATCCTAGGGTAGTTATTAAGTTGGGTTTATGGCTGAGCTAACCTCAGAAGATACCATATCGACTGAGTGTTGCCTACATAGCCTAGTTTAGGGCCTTAGACCAATGTAGTTCTCCCAATGAGAATGGAAAAAGGTGTTGAGGGAGTGGATTAAAAGGTATGTGACCTAATGTTTTTGTGTATGGATGTAGGTGAGGATGGAGCTTACACTATAAGACCATTTATCGAGGTTATTGATATGCATGAGGGGAGATGTTACTCTAAATGAGTGGGATTTAATGGAGATCATCAGCTTGGGAGGAGTGAGATGATATTATCATGTTACATAGGATGTGTCACTAATGATAGCATTGATTGAGAGTTGGGATCATACCACTAACACCATCCATCTATCGACTGGAGATTTGACAATGACACAAGAGGATGTTTATAGGATTTTGTGACTACCACTCTAGGATGAGGAGCTTTTTTCATGCTCGAGAGAGGATCATGATATACATATGGTCATTTTATATGGGGAACATGTCTGTGAGGTGACTTACCACTCTGTGAGTTTTACATATGAGCCACTCTACATGGTTGATGAGGAGCAACATCATCTTAGCATCTTGATAATGATTGGGATCATAGTTTATGCCTTACCTAATGTGGATGGAGGGAGATTTCTAATTACTTTGACTAGTGTACATACATAAATTATATAGTATTGGATCATTTTCGCCTGGGGTCAAGTATTTTTAGCATAATTATATATAGAGTTGTGGGGTTTGAGGTTGCATTGACAATATAGTTTATGTGTCAGTCATCTCCAACAATATTGGGTATATGAGCACATCATGATGACATGACCATTGGGGCTAACTATCACTATTTTAGCTAGGTTCAAGGTTAGATTTAGATGATAGAGAGATGGAATGGCATAGACCTAAGTGGATGGTGTCATGCAAGATATCACCTAATATAGGTGCATGATTGAGGGCCTAATCCCTATAGATATCATGTGGAGACCATATTTGACATACCCAATTTTCAAATGGTAGGTAGAGAATATTATTGGGTTACAAGCTTATTATGGGTCAAGGGGAGATGGGCCAGTGAGCTTGAGATGGTACCCATAGCATAGGTTAAGAGGTAATTTGGTCTACTATAGGATATTCTATCTACCTTCCCTTGATATAGGAGGGCTGACATAAGGGCACTTTTACCATTACTCAAGGAGACAAATGGGCTAGATTTTGAGGAGATATTAGTAAGGCTAGGTATTGGGGACCTAGGGTGTATAGTTACATATATGGCTTGGTGGGTAGGGTTGCATCTAGTGATGGATGTTAAGAGGCCACCAATAGATGTATAGGGGTTACTCAGGGAGAGAGATACAACACTATAGGTGTAAGATATGATAGTACAAACTCGAGATGTAGTGGTGTAGGCTTGAGAGATATCCCAAGTAGAAGTTTTAGCCCTATAGGGGTAGGTGGTGACATTACAGGGTTAGATTAGGGCTCTATAGGGTTAGATTGTAGCACTACAGGGCTAGATGACTGTTTTATAGGGTTAGATGATTATAGTGATGGTAGAGAGAGATAGTCTGAGAGTAGTAGTAGGCCAGGACACTCTTCCACCACCACTACCACCATAGGGACTAGTACAGGCTGGGCCATTATTAGGTGTCATGGGTCCTCCTAAGACTATATTGATGGTAAGGTATTTGACTACCCTAGATGAGATTACTTACTATGAGATGGAAACTAGAGAATTTTCATAGATATAGATATGTTTAGAGTTTAGAGAGAATGAGAGGTCGATGTCACATGTGACAACTTCTAGCTTACATCGATGTAGGTAGATAGAGAGTGGTGATGATACTACATCTTTACAACCTCAAGAAGAGCTTCAAAGACTTTGAGTATCAATGTTTTTCCAATTTTTTTTATATATGTTATATGTATACTCACCTATGAGCCAAAGATGTGAGATGTACTTTTTACGAGAGATTTTTGATGTTTTGATGATGTAGATGATAAACATGTATTTGATCACATATTTATATATGTGATGTTTATTTATTATCATGTGTTTATTTTAAATGCATGGCTTATGATTATAATGTTGATATAGATGATGTTTATTTATTGATATGTTAATTTGGATGTTAATGTTGATCATGTTATTTGATGTTAGACTAGCCTTTCCCATTTATGTGATGGTATATACATAGTTGATTGGTTAGCTTCATCTTATCCTTTTTCCATATTTGTGATAGTGTATGCTTAAAATGAGTAGATTGAGTGGGTTAATTTATTTCATAATTTTCCATATGTGTGATGATGTATGTGTAAAATAAATAGGTTGGTATGATATTGTTTTTGCATCTCAAATAGAAATATCGACATGTAATGTGGATGGAAAAACAAAAGTCAAAATTCTTGTGCATTGGCAAAAGATAATAATTTATAAGATAAATAGGCTTAGGAAAATGAGTGTCTTTCATGCTTTATATCTTTGAACCATTGTGTTTGTTAGAGAAGTGTCATGTTTACCTCATGTTAAGTGAGCTTCATAGTCCCTTGAAAAAGTATGAGGGGAAAATAGGTGGAATGAGGGAAAATGTTTAGATAGCATAACCTACCAAGTAGAAATGATATGTCCCTTTTGTGGGTGACTTGAGAGCTAATATAAACAAGTCCATGAGTTTAAAAAATTGTACTTTGTGTAAGTTGATCATTGTAGGAAGCCTACAATGGGATTTTGTATAGGTTAAGGTCTTGCAAAGAGATGAAGAGCCCTTTGTATTTGTTTTTCCCTTTAAGAACAAATCTTCGCTTAGCCATCCTTCAAGGGAGTGGTCTAAGTGTTTATTTTTTTAAATTTTAAATAGTTGTCCTTCAAGGGGGTAGTCTATTGATAATAGCAGAGGTAAGTTACGCAATTTTCCTTCAAAGGAGCAGTCTACATTGGAAAACATGACTTGAGATTTTAAAAAAAATTAAGTATCCCATTTTTATCTTTTTTCATTTTAGTCATGGACTAGACTATAAAGGCTTAGGATTTTTCCACTATGAGGATAAAACCATCATATTGTGTAAGTTATCTAAGTGTATAGGAGTAAGGGTGAAGATAAAGAGTAATGAATGTAATAGGGATGATCAAGGTATGGGCTCAAGTTAAACATGAATTAAATTAATGCTCATTTAACAAAAGAATGGTCATAGGTTTAAGGCATTTAAAGGCTTAGGTTCTGGCCTTCCTTTAAGAGAAGACAAGTGATAAGTTCCTGAGCCATACTTGTGAGTTATGATATAAGGTCCAAGCTAATTAGGAGAAAATTTATCTCATTTTTTTTCTCCATGTTCATCACATGTTGATTTTATTTCAAGACATGATCTCCTATATTTAAATCTCACTATTTGAGGTGTTTTTTACAAGCACATTTGATACACTCTTGATAGATTTTGAGGTGGTTGAGGGATATGAGATGGTGTTCATCAAGAAATTAAAGTTGGACCAAATGTTATTGGTGAAATTCATCACTAATAAGTATGTCGTGTAGAGAAATATGAAGAGAAGGAATTTGGACCTCAAGAGGCAAGAAAACCTCTATCCCATATACCAATGAAAAAGGTGTAGCACATGTTAGGGTTTGAATGCTAGTGTGGTAAGCCCATAAATAAAAAAGAATGTGTGTGTTCCAATCCTTGCCCTTATCATTGACTACCTTCATGAGAATCTTGGTCAAATTTTTGTTAGAAGCTTCTACCTGTCCATTAGCTTGGGGATAGTATGGTGATGAGAAGCTTAATTTGATTCTAAAAGCATCACAAAGACCTTGAACAATATTTTTTTTGAAAGAATTCAAATTATCTATTATAATATTGTGAGGTACACCAAAATTATAGATGATGTGGTGGTTAATGAAGTCAAAAATTTTGTTAGCTTTAGTGGAGATGAGAGGGAGGGCCTTGACCAACTTGGTGAAGTATTTAGTGGTAGTAATGATAGAGCAATCACAAAGCAATGAATGAGGGTTAATCTCTCCAATTAGATCTAAGCCCCATTAAGAGAAGGGATAAAAGTCTTTGGAAACTTACAATGCATGACTGGGAACATAAAGGAGGTTAGTATGTTGTTGACACTTGATCAAATGTTGGACATAGTCAACACAATCTTGATGAAGTGTGGACTAATAATATCTAATTCAAAGAATATGTTTAGCAACCATGTGACCATTGAAATTCCCACCACAAATCCCATCATGGACTTCATTAATAGTGAAGGGAGTCTCAGTACTAGTTAGGTATCTAAGGAGAAGACCATCAAAATTTTGCTTGTAGAGAAGTCCCCCTAGCATAGTGTAACAAGCGACACATTTTATGAAGGCCCATTTCCCATTATTAGAAAGATCAAGAGGGGTGATAGAGAAGGAAATATAATTTGTGAGTTGTTTGTACCATAAGTCTTATGGGTTGGTTGTTACATTTATAGCAAAAAGGATGTTAGTTGAGACATAAGAGGGTAATGTTAAGTGATGCATGGTGACATAGATTCTCATAGAGGAGGATGAAGAGGGTACGTGTGAAAAAAGTGAAGCCATCCTATCAACAAACTTATTTATAGATTGATTTGTTTGTACCATA
The DNA here is from genome assembly GCA_037957365.1 of Torreya grandis. Lineage (NCBI taxonomy): Eukaryota > Viridiplantae > Streptophyta > Pinopsida > Cupressales > Taxaceae > Torreya > Torreya grandis. Next base: position 55,560 of record JARHVA010006986.1, read on the forward strand.
AGTCTTATGGGTTAGTTGTTACATTTCTAACAAAGAAGATGTTATTTGAGACATAAGAGGGTAATGTTAAGTGATGCATGGTGACATAGATTCTCATAGAGGAGGATGAAGAGGGTATGTGTGAAACAAGTGAAGCCATCCTATCAACAAACTTATTTATAGATTGAGGAACAATTTGAAAGAGATAAGAGTCAAATAATCCTAAGAGTGTATCTGCATGATGTTTATACTACTATATAATTTTGTTTTTACATAGGTAGGAACCATTAACTTGGTTAACCACTAGCTAAGAATCATCAAAAATGGTTATAGATTTGATACCCAAGAAGAGATTTATTTGAAGTTCAAGAATCAAAGCCTCATATTCAGCCATATTGTTAGTACATTCAAAATCTAGTTTAAATGATAAAGGCATAGGCTCACCATCTAGAGGAATAATTATGACCTCCACACCCTTACTATGTTGGCATTTAGATCCATCAAAGAAAATCATCATTTGATAGCAGATGTCATCAGTGGAAAGTGTTGCAATAGATTCATCAGGGAATTCAAGGTTTGAAGGTTGGTTATTAGGTAAAGGGGTAGAAGCTACCTGGTCAATGATTATTTTCCCTTTAATAGATTTTTGTTGAATAAAATCTAAGTCAAATTCAACAAGACGCATGATCCACCGAGCTACACATTAGTTATGATAAGGTTTGGAATGCATATATTTGAGAGGATCAGTTTGGGTGACCATATAAGTTTTATAATTTATAAGATAATGATGAAGCTTAGAGGCAAAAAATAACAATGCAAAGCAAATTTTTTCATTGTGGGTATATCGAGTCTCATAATCGATAAGTGTGTGGCTTATGTAATAAACTGCCTACTCTCGATGTTGGTCATCTTGATGTGCAATCATAACACCTAGAAAATGGTCTATTGTAGATATGTATAGGTAAAAAGGCTGATTTTCCTTAGATGGAATAAGAACTAGTAGGGAAAGGAGGTATTTTTTAAGTGCATCAAAGGCTTATTGGCAATATGTATTCTATTGGAAAGAGATATCCTTTTTGAGGAGATGGTGAAAGGGTTGGCAGTGATCTGACAACTAGGAAATGAAGCATTGAATTGACTAAAGTTTGCCTTGTAAGCTATGAAGTTTTTTCATATTAGTAGGTGGAAGCATCTCTAGGATTGTTATAACCTTAGTAATATTAACCTTGATACCATGGAGAGAAATGATAAAACCTAAGAGTTTACCAGAAAGAACACCAAACACAAATTTATTTGGGTTTAGTCAAATGTTATATTGGAAAAGATGATTGAATATGGTTTTGAGAATTTTCAAGTGTTCTTGATGAAGTTTAGACTTTTTGAGTAAGTCATCCAAATAATCTTCCATAATTTGGTGTAGGATATCATGTTAAATGTAGGTCATGGTACATTGGTAAGTTACATCAGTGTTATTTAGGCCAAAAGGCATGAGTTGATAACTTAAAGTCCCCCATGGGGTAATATAGGTGGTATTTTGTTGATCCTCAAGAGCAACTAGGATTTGATTATATCTAGAGAATCCATCCATAAGTGATAGCATCTCATGGCCAACTGTTAGATCAATAAGTTGGTCTATACTCAGAAATAGGAAATCATCTTTGGACAAGGTTTAAATCATGATATTCAGTGCAAATACAGATTCCCTTGATTGCTTTTATGATAGGAATAATATTGGAAATCCATTATGGGTAGTTGATGGGTTGGATAAAATTAATAGAAAGAAGGTGTTAGAGCTCTTCTTTGACAAGGAGAGTGATATGAGGATACATTTTACAAAGTTTTTACTTAACATGTTTAGCATCTCTATGGGTGACAATATTATGGGTGATGATGGAGGGGTCAATACCAGGAATGTCATTGTAAGACCAAACAAAGGCTTTGTTATGGTCATGAAGAAATGTGGCATAATAAACTTGCTAAGAGGAATCTAAATATTGGTCAATCTTAAAGATGTGAGGGTTATCATGTGAGGGCAGGTTGATGTTAATGGTTGATTCATTTAACATAGCTTGGGTTTTGAATGGGAGTGATCATTGGATATAAGAATCATACACACCTATGTAGGTGAGAATTGCATCATCATCTTGACATTAGGTATTATTAATAGTGAGATAATCTTCATCAATTATTTTAAGATGAATGAGAGGAAGGGACCTTGTTTCCTTACCCTGACAATAGGTGAGAGGCCCTAAATGGATGGTATTTATTGGAAAAAAATTTAGGAGGTATAGATACCTCTGATTCTATAGGTGATGGTGGAGAAAAAGGTGGAGAAGGAGAGACTATTTCTTTAAGAATTGGTTCATGGGAGGTTTTAGTGAGTTTATTTGGTTCATCGTATCCCACCCCATGCCTCTTTTTAACATTCTCAATGGTGTTGTTAGTAGGACATTCAATAGGCATATAGACACCTTATTCATAATGACCAAAACCAAATCCTTTCCAAGCACACCTATATAGGTAGGCGTGATCAAATCTAGGGTTACTTAGGAAAGAGAAGTCATAGGTAAATGGTTGTAGTGAAGAAGATGGATTTCTGACAATGGGAGCTTTATCAATTCCCCCATATGTGAAATTGGTTCAAAGGTTAGGGGGGACATAAGGGATGACCATCCCAATATAGGGATCACAATTTGGGTGCATGTGAATCCTTCCATATTATTGTAGAGTATAGAACATGTTGAGTGTTAAAAAATGATATTCACCAAATGACAAATGTTGAAAGGTCTCCTCCATAGGATCTTTGTTAAGAATTTCTATTGCTGATATATGTGTAATCATGGGAGTGGAGCTTTTGGAAGCTTTAAAAGAATCATGAATATAAGATGATGTTTTCAATGGGATGAGAACATCATTGGTACTATAGGTCATACTACATGTTTTAAATGGAGGTGGGTCAGTAGGTATAATATGTACTTGTCCATCATGCTCAAACTTGACATAGTGGTGTAAATTCAAGGGTACACATGCCATAGCAAATATCCAGGGTCATCCAAGTAGTATGTTATATTTTAACTCTCCTTCCATGACATATAAGAGCTTAGGACTTATGTGGGGACCTACATGAATATGTAAGACAATAATACCCACCGTAGTAGCTGAAGTATTATTAAAAGAATAGAGTATAACATCAATTTGAGACATGAAATTATCAGGAAGGGCTAGTTTTTTGTAGGAATGGGTGGAAAAAATATTAATACTAGCTCCCCCATTGACCATAACTCTCTTGATATTATTTTGATCAATATATGCAGTAATGAAAAGGGCAGAATCCTGATCTTCATGATGTTGAAGTGGGATTTCTGAATTACTAAAAGAAATCAAGGAAACAAAATTAACGGAGCTAACCAAACCTATAAGAGGTTGGGGATCATCTGATTGTACCTCAATTACTTTCAAAGCACTATTCAAAGCTTAATGGTGTTGGGATGAGCTTTGGATTAACTCATAAAAAGACATCTTCACAGGAGTTTAGTGAAGTTGTTTCACCATTGAGTTTTGAATAACATCTAAAGATGTTGTCTTAGGAACACCAAAGATGGAAATATTAGGTTAATAGGTGGAGTGTCTTTGGTGAAGGGAGGGGTCCAATGTGTAGTGATAATTTTCTTAGCTTTATCCTTCTGGTTTTGTGATGTTGTGGCCACATTAACTGTGTTGATTTAAAAAGTTAGTGAAGGAGGTCGTAAAGGGGTTGTAACAACATCTTTGGGTTTGAATTTTGGTAGAATAGTAGGAGGCACTATAGATTCCAAATGTGGAATAAAAATAATTTTAATGGTAGTGTCATCAAAAAGGGTATCAACATCAAAGTGTTACTAAATAACTACTGTGAGGGATTTACAATTTTTAGTATCGTGTCCAGGTGAATGATGATATAAAAAACTTATGTATCTTCAAACCAAGATGGCTTCATTCAAAGAGGACTATAAGGTTTAATGGGAGGAATATTTATTACCAAATATTACAATAATTGATGTAAGAAAAAGCTTTGGGAGCCTACAAGTGGGATCATGCTTATTATACTAATAGGAGTGGACACCTTCTTTTATTTTGATGTTGGAAAGGTAATTTTACATGGTGTCTTATTTAGAGATGATAGAGTTACATGTTTTTTTGTCACTTTATTAGAGTTAGATGTGAGAGGTCTATCAAATGGCAAAGGTAGGAGTCGAGGTAGCTTAGCCTTTTGTTTGGCTTGGTTAGATGATATTCCAACTAAATTAAAAGGATGTGACCCCAAAATGAATGGTAAAGTTGAGGGTTAAAGAAGGGATTGGTGAGGTATAACAGGAATAAAATTCTTCTATGTTTTAGGGTGAGAAAATCTAACTTGTGGTTGAAGAGTCAAATCTAATTTCACGTGTGGATGAATTAAATTAGAAATAGGGTGCACACATAAGGACCTGATCTACTTTAATGTAACACATTCCTATGAGGGTGAGGGATATAACATAGATGGCTAAAATTTTGGTGCTTTTGGTGAAGAAACTCTATCTTTGTCAAGGACCTTAGGGTAAAGTGTAGTAAGATGATTGGCAGTAAAGGTTGACATTCATTGTGTTAGATATGGAGTTTTAAGTTGGTCCCAAAATGTTGCATGGTCAAGATTTGTGGAGTCAATAAATTCTAGAATTTTCACCAGATGTGAGAAGGGTTTTAATGAAGTTGATGTAGGCCTTACAGTTAAATATTTAAAAAGCTACAGTGTTTGTGAAAGAGGTAAATTATTGTTTTTTGCTACTTTGGGCCAAAGATGAGAAAGAACTGCAATGGGGTCTTCTTCGAAAGAGATGGGAGAAGAGACTTGATCTACCATTGGTGGAGGGGAGGTAGGTGAAGTAGGTTACTCAAGAGGGTAAATCATAGGTATTATGGCTCCCTCAACATGTGGGTGAGGCATGGGTAAAGTATGATCCTCCATAGGTAAAATAAGGGGTAAGAGTGGTGCAATTAGAGTTAGCATAATAGGTCTCTCATCTATTATGGAAGTAGATGATATGGACTCTTCTAGGTGTAAAGGTGAAGTGGTTGGGGTACCACTCTCTATAGGTGGATGAGAAGTAGGGGAAGAAGGTTCCTCATGAGGGTATAATGTATGAATGATGTTCCCTTTAACATGTGGTTTAGGAAATGGTATAGTGTGGTCTTCAAGTGGTAAGAAGATATGTACTATTGGTGTAAATAGAATTGGGATTACATACTCCTCAGGTGGAAAAATGAGTGGCAAAGGAGGCTCTTCCTCTTGAGGGAGTGGAATGGGTGAAATAAGCTCTTCTACTTGAGGAAGAAGAATGGGAAAAATAGGTTCCACTGAATGTGGGGCTAGAGTCGATGAAATAGGTGTCTCTTGTTGAGGGGTAGGTTGAACTAAAGATAAAGGAAAGACCATATTAACTATATGGATATTATGATCTCCTAAGTTAGTTGTGGATTGGATAATATTTTGATTTGGTGAATGATTGGGAAAAGGGTGTTTGAATACATCCATACTTTGATTAGGAGGTGTGTTAGGATTATCCAAGATGAGCTCACCTCTATCAAGCATATCTTGAACAATGTTCTTGAGCATCTTTCAATTATTAGAGTTGTGACCTTTAACTCGATGGTAACTACAAAACTCATCTTCCTTATACTAGGTTAAGATAGGATGGGAAGGGTAAAACTATATAGGAGGTTTAATTTGAGGAAGGGTTATGACACATTATAGCAATAGTTTCTCAAAAATGGATGTATATTATTTCCAAATGGGATTATATTGTCTTTGTTCATACCGTTGTTGGAATTGCTTGGTCAGATTTTATGAAGTTGAAGTATTCGATTGGTTTGTGGCTATGGAAGAGGTTGACTTAAGGACCATCGATGTTAGTGGAGCCTTTATCCTTTTAGTTAGAGGGAGATGTCTTAGAGGACTAGGAGTCATTTTCCTTAATATTGGGATTCTTGCTACATAACTTGACTTTACCTTCATCAAAGTGCAAACCTCAAGTTTGCATGCCATGGTAAAAGCTTCATCAAATGTGAAAAAATTGTGTACCTAGAGTGTGGATGAGATTTGCTTAGCACATGCCCTTGAGAAAATCTCAATAATCTCAATTTGGGATAAGGAGAAGGAGAGTTTATTGATTAAGCTTCTCCAATGAGTGAAAAAATTAGCAATAGACTCATCATCAAATTGTCTGATAGAATATAGGTCCATTATAGAAACATTCTTATAAATATTAATAGAGAAATGGTCTAATAATATTTATACAATTTGGGTAAATTAGAAAAGAGAGTGTTGAGGTATAGAGATATACTAATCCAAGGCAACACCTAAAAGAGACATAGGTAAAGTGTAAAGTAGTAATGCATCATCATGCCTTATTAAATAACAAGCATGTCTAAATGCTTACAAGTGATATTTTTGGGTCTTCTTTACTCTAAAAATGAGTAAAATTAGGGAGTTCCCATTGGCTTGGATAAGGGTGAATAGGCACAGAAGGATGGATTGGTTCATTGCAAATCTAATCATAAGATAGTGCATTATTTGAACTAGAAACAGATGTCTGTAAATTAGACATCTTATCCATTAGCATCTTAATGAGGTCTTGAGGGGGATTAGTTTGGGGGATTCCTCCTAAGTTATAAGGAAGATGATAGGAACTAGAGGGAGAATATGACATAGCTTGTTGAGGTTATGTCAGGACAACATAAGGATAATGAGTCATAAGCTGAGGTGCAAAAAGAAAAGAGACTTGTCCCATTGGGTTGGAGACTATGCCTTGGTTGGGTGTGGTTACTACAGGTTGAATTATTGGCATGGTTATACTAGATGAAGGGTGAGTCATAAATTGATTAATTATGGGTGTGAGGGTGGATGGAATAAGTACCACTAAATTCTATAATGGGGTGAGACTTGGCTAAACTAGTTGTGGTTGTGAAAGTAGGGAAATTACACTAGTGTTTAGGTGGGATTGGGCAGTTGGAGATGCCACATTTTGGAAATTATTTATAGTTGGTTTAATTTTTAAAGTGATGGTTTGGAAAAATAGTGGATGCAATTAAAATTGAGGTTATCTCCATTAGAGAGGTTGGCATACAATAGATTGGGTCACCCATAGAATTATGGGTTCAGCTCATCATAAGGTAATGCTGAAGGGTTGCCACACTATGATCAAGAAATTTAGCAAAATATTGATCTCCCTCAGGCACAATAGGAATTTTTTTAGGGCTAGGAGTATGATCTATATCTAAAATATACTTTATGATAGAATCAGAAGTAAGAGGGGAAGGTGGAAATGGTTGTCAGCTTGTGTAATTGGCAAGAATTTTGGCTTGAGCTCATGTCAATACCATGCAAGAGGTGGTTTAAATAGTCTTACTAATTTGTATTTGAAATATAATAAATAAAAACTAGGTTTAAGTGCAAGACAATGGGTTATTTTAGTTTGTTATTTTGAGCAAATGAAACCACACAGTCATCAGCATCGATAGATATGACCAATGTCAGTAGAAATAGTTCATCGATGTTAGTGGAATAACTGATGTCAATAGGTAAAGTCTACCAATACCAGTAATGTTAACTAATTTTAGTCACTATAAAATCTTGGAAAATGGAAGATCTGATGTTTTGATAAATTAGAAGCTAAAAATAGGTAAAATAGTAGATGTAAAAGGTTTGTGTAAGAGGGAATAACACTCAAAAAACCTAAGATAACAAGTTATGCAAACTAAACTTTAGAAATAGTATTGATTTTTTGAATCGATAGAAAAGCATCCTTACCAACTCAAAAATATAGAAGGAAACTGAAAGAGAGAAAAATAACATGAAGCCAATAACTATTAAGTGCTAGAGATTAGTTTTAGTCTCGTGTTGGCTTATGCCTTAATCAGATAGTGAGAAGAGAATTTGGTTTCAGGTTTGTTTTGGTACTCAAGAGGGAATCTATATTAGACTAAGTATATGGCTTTTTATAGGATCTTGCTCTCTGCCCTTCACAAACTTGGAGTTGAGAAACGTTTCTTAGCTAAAATATACCTTTTGTCTAGAGATTATACTCCATCAAAGAACAGATTAGGTTCTCACCTTGGTGGTAAAATCCAAGTAAGATAGTCAAGTAGAATAAGGTGATCCACCAAGTGATGAATTCTTGATGTGCCTTTTTTTAGGTGATTTTTGATGCTTTTTTATGTGAATGTGATTTGGTTGTATAACATAGGTGTACTATTATTTATTCAAAATTCTTATAGTTAAGTAGGTGAGTTAATATGCAACAAGCAAACAATGAAATGCTATAAATTTTAAACCCAAATTTTAAATGTTTAGATTCAAATGAAAATAAAGAGGAAATAGGAATAGAATATGAATTTCATGATCCTAATGTGCATGCAAGATGAAGTAAAGAAGGGGTTTTCTTTTTTTTTGTAAAATAAAATGATAAATTGTTTTTAGAGGCAAGGAGAAAAGAAAGAAAATTTCATTTTAAATAGAGAAATAAAATACTAGAATTTTCATTTTTAAGAAAATAATAAAATAAGTAAGAAGTGTAATAAATTAAATTTCACTATAATTCACTTATATGAATGTTTAAAACAAGAAATGAACCCAAGGAAAACTCCGAGGTCCCATAGGGCATGCTAGAAATGTTTCACTAAATTTTGTCTATTTTAAATTTAAAGGAAAATAGAGAGAAGGATGGGGATAAGTGATTATAATGAACCTAGATTTATTTTTCATGCCATATCCAAATTTTGTGAGAAATCCTCTTTGGCTAGGGAAGACTACCTATAGATAAGAAAACACTACCACAAGATGTTTGTTAGTAGATAAATGAGTGGGTTGCCAAGCTATGCGCTTATCTAAGAAGTGTGAAACATTCATAGAGATGATAGTCCACTTTTGAGAGGCAAAATAATAATAAATAAATGAAAGAGAGGTAAATAAAGAGTGAAAAAGAGATAAGATTACCATTTTTAAGAACCTGCTCACAACAAAGAGTGATAGGGTACAATTGAGGTGCTTTGTTGTTATTTTAGAATTTATCTAGGTAGGTTTTGAAGAGGTTACGGAATTGATATTCATCAATGTCAATAGGATTATAACTGATATCAGTTAGACTACTGAGGTTAGTAGTGAGGTGACCGATGTCAGTTATGTTACTGAGGTTGATAGGGAGGTGACCAATGTCAGTTAGGCTACCGAGGTCGATAGGGAAAATAATTGTATAGGATTTTACAAAAGGCTTTTTTAGGTCTAGGAAATGGTTTAGATCAGGTCAAAGAGGCTGAGAGAGTTAGGAAAGGGAGTTTATGGATTTTTTAAGTTTGGTCAAGGGTTTGTTGTAAGGGGAAATAAGTAAGGAAGCTTTATAACTCCCTCACAAGGGTATGGTTAGAAGTGCATAAAGTAGTGTAGGGTAGAAATAAAGAAATAGAAGAATAAATATTTAAATGACCTATAGTATCAGTGATGTACTTAGCTATGGTGGTCACTGAATGATAAGTGTTAGGTTGATGGTTTCTGTCTGGGAGTCTGAACTTGAATACCTAAATAGAGAGAATAAGTGGATGTTATTGGTCCTCAAAAGCTTAGATGTTAATGGTGATTGACTTATGTATGGTGATTATAAGCCTGGATGTCAAAAAAATAGAGTGTTGAGAGCCTTAAAAAGAGTAAGAATCAATTTTATTAATTTCTACTAACCTAAACTATAGGTTGGAGTTGGGCTTATTTTGCCAACATCAGTGATCTCACTGATGTTGGTAGGTATCCCACCAATGTCAGCCATGGTTGACTAATGTTAGCAACCCTAGAATAGGTAAACCTTTCTATTCTTTGTCTATTTTCTATTATTGTGTGTGCCAAGTGTGACACCTGTTATAAAATGGTAAAAATAGGAGGTTAGGAAGGAAGTAGTCATTTAGGAATTTAGTTTGGAAGTGGTAATAAGTCTTAAGTAATTAGGATGAGGGGACCAAGTCTTGAGGTGACTCATCAGGGGAAAATTAGTCATAGGGCAAGGTGGCTAGGTAAGGTGGTAATAGGGGTTTTTAATTAAATTTAATTAAGTGTTTTAAATTAATTAAATGTGTGAGGGGTAAAATAATGGGTTAAGGAGATTAATTGTTATTATTAAAATGGGTTTAGGGGGTTTTGACACAGGAGTTATATACATGTGTGTGATGTAATTTTAATGTCTATAGTGACCAATAGACCATGCACAATCAATGTCCTTAGTGCCAAGATTATTCTCTACAAGTTTCATATCTTCATGAGTCTTTTATCTAAATATCTAAGCCTTCAAATTTTAGGTTGTTGAGTCTAAGGGGTCTGGTCATCCTGCATGTCTCATGGAAATGAGTAGACCAATTTGTTTGAACATTTTTTATCTTCATTCAAGAAACCCCCATGAGCCAAAGCATTATAGCACCTTGGATCTATTCATGCCTAGATCATATCATAAAAATTCCATGCCTGCATGCGATTTATAGCTCAAGTTATAAGATTTCAAAGATTGACTTGTAGGATAAGATGTCCATGTAAACATCAACTTCAAACTATGGCAAAAAACCATTTGAGTCTGAAAAATTGATATTCACATGAACATCATCAATGATCTCATGGATGTATTTGATGGGCACGTAGATGTTAAACTTAAGACATAGTAAAGATCCATTGTGGTTTAAATTTGATGGTGACATGATGTCAAATATGGTCATGTAGATGTCAAATGATGGGTGCATAGACATAAATTTTAAGCTCATGAGTTAACCATTAGATTTAAAATAGTGGGTCCCAGTAGATCTAATGGCCCAAGTTACATCATACATCTTGATATAATGGTACATGATGAGTCAAAAATTCAAGGGGATTGAGAGGCCACCACATGGTGTAAGTGCATAAAGCAGGCAGATTGATAGTGAATATTGAGTGCAAATGCAAAACTACCAAGTGGTACCAACTCAGATAGAGTTGACAAGTCAAGGGAAAGATCAATGGCTCTCACTTGTTCATACTAATCAAGATCAATGGTGTGTGGGTGGGTCAATGAGTCAATGATCTGAATTAGATATCAATAACCAATGAAATTAAAGGTTAAGAATCTAAGGAACTTCCTGGAGATCAAACACATGACCAAGGTCAAACTAGGGAAATATTTTCAAAGGGGCACATACCACCATTTAAGCTTGAACAAATTCCATGAAAAATATAGTGATGAAGTGATGTAGCCAAGGTGATAAAACATAAAATGACCACCATTAAGGATAAATATAGACCTCTAGTTTATAGTTTGTGGCATGTAGAGTTTGTTATGTGACTGTGTTTACTATATTTTAAAAGAGGACCTATGCACATGGTGAATCCTCAGTTCTTGTAATGATAGAATGGGTCTTTTTAGACCTAATAAAAGTCTAGAATGAAGCTATGTGGTTTATATGTCCCCATCAACATAATGACTATAGGAAAACCAATAATCTGATATTGGTTTTATGTTTATAGTGGAGCTAGGTATATGGGGATAAGTTTGAGCATGATCCAGTTTAGACAAGAGATAGCATTTCAAAAGATGCCATGAAGGCATACACGTACACTCCAATAGCTTCATTTCCATAACCAACTACATTAAAGGGACCCTCCTCTCCACTTTTTCATGCCACAACAAACCAATTAGGAGTGGTTAACAACAAGACAAAATTCTAATAGATGGATCTAATTATTCTAACTACATTAATGTTAAGACCTAGATCAAAACAACTTGATCCCATCATTGTAATCATCAAGGAGCTTCAATAAAGGAATAATGTAACTGTGTAATGTACTAAAGTGACCTATATCAATCATGAAGATTTAATGAGAAAATTTGTAGAATAGTTATAACTATGATTCAAATGAAGTTGAACTCATTTAACTCCCCTTTTGGGACTTCTCCTTTCTCGCTTCTCTCTCAAATTTTATAAGTAGTTACCATTTTGGCCTTTGAAAAATAATTCCACTCTAGGTATGGTGGAGCACTACTAGAATGATGTCATATTTTGCCATTGAATAGTAATGCAAATCTAATTTTAAGTTCTTGAACAATTGTCTAAGTGTGCAAATGATGTATGGTGATGTAAAGTGATAATTTTCTATCATTTCTTCCCTTATCCTTTCATGTTTGTGAAAGAGTTCTTATTCTAAAAGGTCATATGAACTATTGTCAAGTGCATGAGCCTAACTTTTAAGTGTAAAATGAGCCTTAGTGTTTGCAACTATCATATGGTTCATGTACCTTGGATAGCTCTCATGCATCTCACCTCCATAATGAAATACTCATGTTAGAATCCATAGGACTTGAAAGTTAGTTTGTGTGCTTTATTTCTTAGTGTAGGAAAGTATGATGGTCATATGGAAGACATCTTAATGTATCACCCCCTTAAATGAGGTTCATTTCATTTAAATTCTAACTCATTTCTCTCATAAGCAACTGGTTAAGTAGGTGTGAGCATTTCTAGATATATTTAATGAGTTAGCCCTTAAATATAGATGCTCACTTCCTTTATAGGTACACCCACATACCTAGAAGTGTTCCCATGTTGCCCAAATCTTGAAGAAGTATAACACCCTCTTATAGGGTGCAATATTTAGTGACAATAGGGACATTAATGTTAGCTAAAAAGACCACCTTAATGACTTGGAGTTTAGAGAAATACTTCTTCTAAACCCATCCTCCACCAAAATAAGGTGAGATTTGAGATTTTCCTATGCCTACCACATACTTTTCATGACAAAATTGCCCCCTAGTTTGACAAGCACTGACAATATAAGTGCATTGTGAAAGCATATCCCTTGTCATGTTTTCCTATGGAGATGGAAACCTTAAGAAATGTAGTCCCATAGCAAAATTTTCCATGATTCATCACCTTTTAAGATTCTAATGATCCATTTAACTCCAAAAATAATTACCTAAATACTTATGTCAATAAGCCCCAACCACCAATGTCTTTAGGATGATAAAGATGGCCCAAGAGACTTGATGAAATCCCTAGTGTCCTCCATGATTGAAACATAAAAAATCTTGTAGAAGCTTTTCAAACTTCACATAAGAAGCATTTGAAGGGTCCCAACAAGATGAATAGTACACATGAGTAATAGTGAACACATTAGAAAAAATCTAGAAATTTTTGGCCAGGGTCAAAGGCTTAGTAATCTAGAAAGATATTTATTTCTCCATTCTTTGAGCCATATAGGACTACAATTTTGTAAGAGAGGATATGAAATCAAATGGAATGCCTAAAATTTTTAAATAAACCCCTAGAAGGATCCATTACCACATATATCCCTCTAGCTAAGGAGGTTTGGGTGATAAATATTGGTAGTAGCACTAGGTTTTATGCCATTAGATAGATGACCCAGATGTAAGGCAAAAAATATCTAAACATTATATGGCATGCTTGACAGAACCTTCATCCTCTTGTAGAGTGAGGAAGGAATCATCAGCAAAGTGCCTATTAATTAACTGGTAGTCTAAATTAGATAGAGATATCCCTTTGACTAGACCCTTAGAAGCATAACTGGCCAATATATAACTAAAACCTTTAGCAGCCAACACATAAAGCATAGGGGCTAGGGGAAACCATGTCTAATGGATTTGTGGAGTTCAAATTTTTGAGACTTAGAGTCATTGATGGTGATGCAAGCTGTAATATCCTGAAACAATGTATTGATAGTATGAAAAATCTTGGGGCAGACCCCAGTGCCTTTAACATAGCTATAATAAAAGGCCACTTTATGTAGTCATAAGCTTTCTCAAAATCAATCTTGATGAACAAAGCCTTTTAGTTAGATATTATAGGCCATTCCATACCTTCCCATTCAACAATAACATTATCCATAATATATCTATGTTGAATGAAACTAGTTTTCTCACTTTACACAATTAAGGGAAGAAAGTTATTGATTATGAGAGCTAATGCTTTGGATATGATTTTTTAGGACACATTAAAAAAATTAATGGGTCTTTAGTTGGTAATTACCTTAGGATCCCTACCTTGGGGATGGACTTTATGTTTCCCTAATTGATGAGGTGACCTAAAGAATTAGTTATGACTACTTTGTAATAAACTCTATGAAGATCAATTCCAATAATATCCCATAGGGTTTGATATAATTTATATGAAAATTCATTAATACATAGGTATCTATCATAGGCCATCTGGTTAACAGCTTCCTTAAGGTCATTGGCATTCAGAGGTCTATCACAAGAAATTGTCTAAGATTCCAAGAGTTTATAGGGGACCACCAAAATAAATTGAGAGAGTAAAACCTCAAGAGTAGGAGATGAAGGTTACACCATAAAGACACCATAGTAGTGATGCACAAAGGCTTGAAGGATATCTAAAATTCTAATAAGCCAATCTAGAGCACTTCTAATGAATTTGATTTTATCATTAACTTACCTTGATCGAAGGAGAGAAAAAAATTCCTTAGTCACTTTGTCTCCTACCTTCAACCAATGCATCATTGCTCGAATTTGGGCTCATCTGGCCTTATAAGCATCCATAACTTGGAGCTTATGTCTCTACATAATGACTTGTGTCTATGAATGTGAGTTTAAAGTCACATATCCTAATTCTTATGAAACCCTAAGGTATTCATAGTTTATAAAATTGTGAATGTGTTGTCTAAAAATAACCACTTATTTGCCATAGATATATAGGAAAGAAGTGGTGTGGGCTATAACATCAGACCACCACTCAATCCAACTAGTGTACCCTATGAGTTTGGGGGCTAGATTCTAAATCATGGTGATATACTCCATAGTTTTCTCATGGTTGATATGGGTAGTGTTGAGGTAGAACTAGGAACCCTTGGGTTTAACCTAAGGAGAGGTCCATTATATGTAAAAATAGATGGGATAGTGGTCAGATAATAAAGATTCTAGAATGATAAACACATGTCACCCATGAATAGGAATGAATAATAATATATTTTTTTCAAAAAGTAAGGCATGGTCAAGATGTTTGAGGACTTAATGTTCTCCTTGATGGAAGTTGGACCATATGAACCATGGGGAATTTTAATCTCCCCTTATGTGATGATTTGGGTTGAAGACCACAAGTTTATTTCACATGTAAAACTTAACTTCTTATTATCTTGCACACCAGCTTATGGGAAGGTAATCTTATTTATCTTCCACAAGTTTAATCATGTTAAAGTCACCATAAAGAATATAATGTGAATTTGGGAGGGAATAAAACAACCATTTCTAGAGTAGGGTGTGTATGTAATTAGAAATATATCATGTCTATAAATCAATCTTAACTCAGATAAGATATATCATACCATACACTTTTGATTAGGGACACATTAGACAATCAAGAACATGACCAATATGGGGATCAACTAGGCTCGATTAGGGGATATCTTACCATAATACACTATGGTATGGAGGGTTTCAAAGCCTCCAATCAAGCACAATAACCCTAAGGGAGTCCTATGTTTTGATACCTCACAAAACTAATAACAAGTAAAGTAAATCTAATCTAGTGCTCACCAAAGCTTATGGCACAATATGAGGGGTTAATAAATAATCAAAAGATGCATAGGAGAATCTCAATTAATTTATGTATGAGAAAGACCCTAATACATGAAATAATAAGATTAATATTATTCAAATTCAATACTTATGCTAATTTTATCTATAAAAGACAGGAGCAAGGTTAGAAAATACTTACCTAAATGATGAACCCATTGAGAATAAATTGATCCCTTAGCCAAAAGGTCTTCACAAGAGGTTGTTTTGGTTTGTAAGGATAACTAAGAAAGGCCAAAGCATCAAATACTTATCCATAAGACTATATTCTCCAAGTATAAACCCTAAGTTAAGACTCCTCAATTAAAATGGTGAAAGCACAGATTGTAAAGAAGTGAAAGTGATTAATAACTCTTGATTACATATTGAAATAATTATGAAATGATATTATATATATAATCACCTCTAACCCTAAACCCTTACAAAAATTTTGGTTGACAGGGTCAACTCACTCAACCTAATATTGTTTAACCCATACTGAAAATGAAATACGTCAACACTATGGGTTGATGACAAAACAATATAGGGTCAACCCAACTGACATAGTTTTAAAATTACTAAAAGGGTATTTAGGCTAGGAAAAGGTAAATCAAAATGTAAAATGACTAGAAGAGGGTTAAAATAAGGATTAATAGCTTAGGGAAGGGTTTTTAGTAGTTGGTTTGGTAATAAGTGGTAATAAGGGAAAACAATCCTATGAAGCACCGATGACCTACCCATCCCTTTCTCGATGCACCCCTTGGGATGTGCACTCATATATATTGAGTCTTAGTGGGTTCCAAAAATATGTAAATCATTAAAATTTGATAAAAGTTGAAAAATATTATGTGTATACATATGCCCCACTCGAAGCTCATCATGTCTCACTAAGGTGCAACAGGGGATGGTGTTTCAAGAAAGAACATAAGAAAACATAATGTTGATGCTAAAAAAAATTTGAAGTATTGTAAATAAAAAATAATTGAAATTAAATGATTGAAAGGGAAATAACTAAAAAATAAATGTGATGTGTACCTTGACTTATCTTTGTCACTAGCTGATTTTCTAATACGTTTATTAGTTTTGATTATATAGGGCACAAAGACTGCTTTAAACAAACCCAAGAATACAAAAATAAAGAGCAAAAAAAAAATGTAGAAAAGCCAAGATAATTTTTGCTATGTGGATAGGATTTACTTGGTAATTTGGCAAGTTGGGGTGATAAGTATTATGTTAGACCAAATGACCAATTCAAAAACAAGATTAAATCAGATAACCAAAAATACAAGGCTACTAAAGACAAAAAAACTCAAATAAGTAAACCTTAAGTAAGAAAGGCAAACTCACTAAGTCAAACCAAAGATACATGTTAAAAATGATGGTAATCAAACATCAATGTAAAATTAGAAACAAAATGGTAAAACAACATTGATGAGTGAGCAATATTAATATTTATCTCACTCAACTATGGAAAAAGGTGCATGAAAATGGAAAATAAACTCAAGTGTCCAAAAAATGGTAGTACAATAAAAATGACTAATGGTAAAATAAATAGATAAAAATATAGGAATGTAAATTTATGTTGTAAATAAAGTAATCCATAGTTACTCAAACATGTCGTTTCTCTCTAAAGATAGATAAAATGGAAACAAAGTAGTGCTAGCATATTTTTAAGAGGTGAATAAGAAGGGAAAATAGATTTTAAATCACAATTTTCCTATCAAAGGGGATAATGAAATGGGTAAAATGGATAACGAAGAAAAAACCAAGGTAGAGAAACTCTTTATCGGATTCAAGAAACTCAAATTAGTTTTGTCAAAACAAGAGGAATTTTGACCTTAAGGACTCTGATTAACTTCTCTTAGCTATATAAATCTTAGGTCAATAAATTCAATAACTTTTAACTTTTGAAATTTATGTGTTGCCTTTTGTATATCATTGCCTTTTGTTTCAAATGATTTAGATTTTAACATTTTTTATGGCTTTTTCTATTCCTCCTCCATATAGATTTGGAAAACCAAACATGGGTACTAAATATGACTTTTATTTGAATACTTGGGACTTGGTTGCTAAGAGAGAGAGCTTTAGAGAGTATGGGGTCTAAGAGTCTCTTAAATCTAGGTGAAATAAAAGTGTTATCTTGGCTTTGACCTTGTTTTATCCAATTAGTGAAAGGAAAGGAAATCAAGAGGAATGACGCATGGAAATTTTTGATTTACTTCAAATTGTAAAAAAATGTGACAAAGGAAAAAAATGGATACAATGACAATAAAGTGTGATTCTTTATCCTAAGAATGAATGAAATGGATGAAAACATGTTGACATAGATTATTGTGCAAATTTCATATATCAAAAAAATCAAAAACTAAAGTTGAGAAAAAGGATAAAAAACCTATAACTATTTTAAACCACATTTTATAAAAGGAATGAAAGGATGGTAATTTTTTGAGGAAGGTCAGTTCTTATCCATGGTCTTACACTACAACTCATAAAATAGAAACCCATGATTGTGACAAAAACTATGTGAAAAATAAATGGGATAATAAATATGGTATTTTGTGAGGAAGGCCAAGTCCTATCCATGGTCTTACAATGCAACTCACAAAAGAGAAATATAAAGGATGCGAAAAAGTGTGTAAAAAGAGTATGAAAACAAAGAAGACTATGGTATATCATGAGGAATACCAGGTCCTATCCATGGCTTTACAATGAAACTCATGAGAGAAAAGGGAAACCAAAAGACCAAAAAGGAAGGACTAAAGGTTTGTAATAATAGAGAACTGATTCAGAGGGAGAGATCTGTGTAAGTAACCTACAAAAAGTGTTAGATAGATATGGATAGAAAGAATAAAAATAAGGAAATGGTTAGGCAAAGTAATTTTTAATGAATTTTGCATTGGTGGGGCCTTTGAAAATATGGCTTGTATTAGTTCAAAGGTATTAGGTACTTGGACCAAGAATATATTTAACTAAAAAAATAGCCCCACCATTTTTGGGCGTATTTACCTTCTTTATCATAAGTGTAATCTAATTTAAGGATAAGATCAAAAACATTAAATATGTTGATTTTAACACATTTATTATGTTTTTTGGTGATACGAACCTTGTATTATCAATTATGTTTTAAGGTAGAAAGATGGTGTTCATCAAGGAGATCAAGGGTATGAAGGTGAGCTTCACATAATTCTTTATTAAAAATGATACCATGAAGAGATATATAGAGAGAGGGAATCTTGAATTCTAATGGAATAATTGATTCAAAATCATAGACTAGAGAGAATGGTGTATCCCCAGTGGTTATACAAATGCTATTATGATAGGACCAAAGAGTAGGGTAAAGATGAAGGTGCCAATTTGTACAAGTTTCACAAATTATCTTTTGGAGAATTTTGTTAAGAATTTTATGAGTAGCCTTAGCTTGGCCATTATATTATGGATGGTAAGGAGTCAAAATTTTGTGATTGATCTTAAATTTAGCAAAAAGCTATTGAACATCCTTGTTTTTGAAATTACCACCATAGTCTAAAATAATAGTATGGGGAACACCAAAGTGGTAATGATTTGATTAAGAATGTATTTGGTTATGGTTTACTAGTGACATTAATAAAGGGCATGGCTTCAACCCATTTGGCCAAATATTTAGTAGTAGTGATGATAAAAACATGCCTACCTTGAAATTGAGGTAAGTTGTTGATGAGATCTAATCCCCACATAGAGAATGGCCAAGGAGACTCGATAGTTTGAAGATCGACTAGAGGTGAATGAATTAGATCATTATGAATTTGGCAAGGAGTATGTATACACATAATATTTTTAAATTTTATTGATTATCGATTCTTTACATCTTGTAAGAACCCATCGAGACTAAACCTCTTTGAGTGCATGCCCTAAAGGGTATATATGGAAATGGGTGGGAAGACCTTTCATGTTTTTTAGGCTTTTTGTCCCTTTCTTCCACATTATTACCAGTCCAACTATTTCTCCTCCCTTGAGTATTCCTCTAGTCCTTTCCTCTTTCATTCTTCTTTTTCTTGCCTTAAAATCTTTTTAGACTATTAATTATACTAGGTCAATTGGATCAACCTAGTACAATTTAGGGTATTATTTATTTTCTTAGCTTATTATCCCTTTGGCTAACCTAGCTCAAACTTGGTAAATTGTCCTAAAAAACACACTGGGTCAACTAGGTTGACCCTGTACATCTGATGTTCCTAAAAGGATTTATGGAAAGATCTACCTATATATACAACATAATTTTAGTAATTATTCATATGTGAAATAAAGATTTATTATTCACTCATGCTTCTTCACAATCTACTCTTATATCATTCTACTTGAGGAGATTTAGCTTAGGTTTCTTATTTTTGAGAATCTAGTCTTGTGGATAGGTATTAGATGTTTTGGTCTTTCTTAGTGATTCTTAAAAAACAACAACCTCTTATGAAGCCCTTTTGGCCAAGGGAGAGATTGAGTCTCGATGGGTTCATATTTAGGTAAGTATATTATAACTTTGTTTTGCTCTCTTTTAGTAGATAGAAATAGCATAAGTGTTGGTTTGAAAAATACTATCTTTCATATTTTATGTATTAGGGTGTTACTCATACTTACTTTAATTGAAGTTCCCTATACATGTTTATTTTATTGCTTCTAACCCCCAATTTTTTCCACAAGCTTTGGTGTACACTATATTAGATATGATTTATTGTTATTAGAATAGAAGTCAATGTTTTGAACCTTAGGACTCCATTAGGGTTGTTGTGTGATTGTGTTAGACTATAGGCTTTGGAAAAATTCCTAGCATGATGTGTTGTAAAAAGTGATACAAGTGATCCCCTAATCAGCTGTAGTAGATCCCTATATTGGTCATGATCCCTCTTTATAAGTGTATCCCAATCATAAGTATAGGTGTGTTCTATCTTATCTGGTCTAGGATTAATTCATAGACATGATGCATTTATGATTTCATGCATTATGATGAACCTAATGTGAACTAACCCTTACAATATTTTTTCAATTTTTACTTCATTTATTTAATTTATTTTGATCATCATATTTATCATATATTTTTGACATTTTAGATTTATTCTATCGACCCAACTATTTTTCTCTATGCACATGTTTCAAGAATAGATAATTGGATTGATCCAATCGACCTAGGACAAGTTTCTAACCTTTCAAACATCTAGATCAACCTACCAGGTCAACCCTATTGACCTCTTATAGTTTCAACACTTTTTTAGTAGGTTCTTGTATAGCTTGATCGATATTATAAACCCAATTTACAGGTTTATCAAACATACTTCCAGGTTCTAGACTAGTAATCTTCTTCATTTTCATCTCTGATCCACCAAGGTTCCTATTTACCTCTTTATTTCTTTCCTTTCTATCTTTCATTTCATATTTTGTAGTCTTCAAAACATCCCTTGCAGAGTCAACTAAATTGACACTATCAACCTAGTTCTATGTTCTATGTATTGTCTGAAATAACTAGATTGACACTACCAACCCAGTTCATTTTAAGGCTTTACTTCCATAGTATAGTTTTAACTTTTAGACACTTAAATCTAGCCATTGATAACCTCCAATCAGGATTTTGACCAATTTCCACAAAAATACACAATTTGGCTTAAAAACACTAAAACACGTTAAAAGATTTGAAACTGACATATTCAAGTGTTCATTTTGGCTAGAGTATCATTAAATGGGGAATTGTAATTTATGGGCTAGCTAACTTTGATTAGATCATTTCAAGTCAAAATGCTAATTTTACACCTTGGTACTCTAGATTTCTCTTTCCTATCAAATCTCTTGCATAAGACACGTGTCTTTGTTATTTATTATTAGTAATTTCCTAAATAAGATAACGGATCCAATGCATCTGACATTTCCTTCCAATTCTAATCTAGTTATATTTTGGACTAATAACAAGGCATTATGGTCAATTTGAGTAATTTATGCACAAAGTAATTAAACATGATTAAGAGATAATTAAACCAAATTAGATCCTAATCAAGAAATCCATGGAAAATTGTTTAATAATTTGTTTTGGAAATGAATATTGAATATATGCATCATCAAGAGACCTCATTTCTTAGGAAGACATCCCTAGGCCATAAATGCCACAAATATCAAGATTCATGCCTCTCATACCTCATCAAAACCCTCCATGCCTCTTAATTTTTCCTCTATCCCAAATATTGATGAGCCTATTTATTAATTTTAATTGCAAAATTGGATCAATCATTAGCTACACATCTCAATCCTGAGATGGCCAGTTTAGGTTGATTCTGATCAATATCAAAAATCTATAAATAGAGAGGCTATGAACATCATTTATAAGCTTAATTTGTGTAAAGTTACAATACAAGATTGGTTCTAAAATCTTCTTAAAAACTATTGTTACCATGCCAAATTGATTCCAAGCCAAGCCAAGCCACAAGCCAAAGGTGCCAAGGAGAGATGGAGGTAGACAAGCTTCCATTGCCAAGGACTTCATGAGCACAAACCGAGGAAGCCAATGAAAAAATACACTTGGATCATCAATGAAGGTAAGGAATGTGTGTTTTATTACATTTTAGTTATGCTTTGTTCATTTGTCTTTCTTCACTAATCTCACCCTAGTAACTAGGCATGAAGATGTTAGTTTAGTGTGTTTTTTATTTGATTTCATTCACTAACATAATACTAATCTCCTCTTCTTAGTCAGATTCTTAGTTCATATAATGGCATGCCCCATGGGACAAAACATATCCCACATAAGATTAAAATCATTCCACAACTTTAAAATATTCATTTAGATCATTAAAACTCTTACAATTTAATTTTCAAACTTTATTTTTCCATTTTTTTTGTCACATGTTTACACAGTAACCATCATCGGTTTGTAAAATTGTCATCAGTTGGTATAGCCATAATCAATCACTATTGGTATAACTGATGTCAGTTAGCTACCCATCATCATTTAGTAAGTGTTATATAATTGACTTCGTTCACTATGTTTTTCTTAAAAACACAAACCTAAGAGCTAATAGGCCATTTTAAAATGCTTGGTTTAGGGTCATACAGACTCCATTTTGGATGATTTTTTTATTTAAACCACATGTTTTGTCCTAAATTTTAATAATTTGACATTATTTTAGATTCAAGTTTCATATATTTTTCACAAAAAATTTAAAATCTATTTAAAATGTTTCTAATATAATATATTTGCTTTTGGTGTGATGCCTTAAGGGTAAACGGGTAACCAGCGAACATGGAAATTGTTAAAATATGCTATTCAGACATATTTGGCATGATTTTAAAATGAATTAGGAACATTATTTTGGTGCTTAAATTAATATTTAAGGTGCTTAAATAAGTGTTTTTATCACTAGTTTTCAAATTTACAACTAAGACCAAGGGGTCGAATGAACACCACTTCATTTTTTGAATTTGGGCTTAAGAATGAACTCACCTTTCCAAGATTTTTGTATTCACTTAGTTGTTTAAATTAGATTTTTGTTTGGAAAAAAGAGGGGTGTTTCATGTATGATCTTCCATTTTTCCCCTTTAGGTAACCCTTAGAATCAAAATCACCATTCCTATTGTAAATACCCTAGTCTAAGGCTTAAAAAGAAAGTCATTTAAAGCACTCCCCAGAAAACTCATCAAAGTTTGGGTGACTTTGAAAAGGACCCTTAAGTCTTTTTATTTTATTCTTTCTTTATTTTATGCAAACTTGGCTTGGGAGGGGGACTTCATCACCTCCTACAAGTTTTGTAAGAAAACTTTGACCTGGGGTTTCATCTCCCAGCATTGACTTAATTTGGATCCTAATTGGAGTTGCACATGGGACATAGTAGCATTTTGGACATCACACTACACTAAGTGAACAATAGGATGTAGTGGTTACAAAAAGTACTATACCTTTTTGACACAAGCTAAGTGATATGGACCCAAAATTTTTGCTTTTATTTTGCATCATTTGACATGAAAGTCATTATGCAATTGATTCCCCTAAAACATTTGGAAAGTTATAGATCTTATACAAATCCCCACTTGCCATGAAAGTATTGTTGGTGCAAGGTGAACCTCAAGGTCCATGTCATAGCACTATCATTTGAGAGAAGAGAGAGTTAAAAATCCCTACTATATAATGTGCATTTACCTTTGGATGAACACTTAAAATCCTCTCAAATGATGTATATTGAGGGATTCCAACAATACCAAGCACTTTGTCAGTTTAGGATCTAAGAGCAATTAATTAGTTGGGTCTTTTCCTAAATTAGAGTCTTGTTTGGAGTTAAAACTTGGTATAAATAAATGATCTAAACCAAAAAATTAGTCCTCATTTTCCATTGAATAAAGAGGCATTATGCTACCCATGTGAAATCATCAATTTGCCTTGTTCGAAGTTCATAAAAACTTGAGAGTCATATCATCCACTTTAGCATATTTATGTTGACCAATTGAGTCTACACCTTTGATAAAGTTTATTTAAGTCCATTTATAATCTAAATTTTAAATTTCACCTTCATAAGTTCATAGGGTTGATGTGTTAAGTGGGTTCACCATTTGCACTCAACTTAAGAGAACTTAGGTTCAATTTCCAATTTGGTTTGAAGGCTATTTTAGACTCATGATCATTATCACCACTTGATATACTTAGGCCATTTTGTGATAAAAACTTTCACTTTGATTCTCTGTACCATAACATTTGGATTCAAGAAAGATAGTTTTATGTTGTCAAAATTGTGGGAAACTATCTTCACCTTAGAATGTTTTTGAAACAAACTTTTTTATCACATATTTTGGGTAGTCTAGCATTGTTACATTGCCCAAAACATTTCAGATATTATTTCATAGACCCTCTTACATAGAGTTCAAATTTGTTTCTAGATTTTCAAACCAATCTGAGTGTACCTTTTTTGAACCTCTATCTAGCACAGTTATGTCATTAGTTTTTGTCTAGCTTTTTGTCAAAATAACCAAGTTTTATACCATTATTTGTGAGAAAAGTAAACAATATCTAAAGTGCCTTTTTGTTTCATACCTTATACCTAGTTTATCGAGTTCATGTCTAACATTCAAATGCCTAGTGTTTGTTAGAAGTGTTTTAAATCTGTTAGATTAAAAATCATCTCTATTTTAAAATTCTCACTTTTGATGTTGTTCGGTCAAGAGTCCTAACACATGCCTTGTTTGAACGTAGCTTTTGATGTCACATTTGGCCAAAAGACCTAAAAAAATTTAAATTCCTAGATTATACTTATTTGAAACACTTCGAATTTAGAGTTTGGCATTTTGATTTTTAGTCCATTTACTTGATTGTCTTTGTGTGAATAGTGAAACATTAGATACTTAACACTATCTTGTTTCCTCATAAATCTTTGCATAAACCTTTTGATCTTTTTGATGAATCTAGACCAATTTTTAACATCATCTCTTTTAGACATTATCTTTTTAGAGTTTTAATAACTCTTTGACCTTTTATTGCAAAACATTGACTATGGATCCCAACATGTATTCCTACACTCGTAGTGGACTCATGTACAATCTAGGAATTATTAATGTGGTTGCACAAGAAGAAATGGTGCAAGAACCTTATGCAAATAATATTCCCTATGAAATAGAATACTTATCCCTCTTATAATACTCAATTAGGGGCACAAAACTGAAATACATTGGCTAAGTATTTGGTTAACACATCACCTTATTCAAAATAATACCAAGAATAAACTACACAATACCTAGCTACCATAACCATAGCTGATGAACCAACTCCTCAACAATCATATTCCACTAATACAACTTCCATGTATGATCCTTTTTTGTTTAAGTGACATATATTTTAGAACAAGGATGAGATTTTGGTTAGATCTATAGAGGTAGGGATTAAGTTTCCAATAGACTTCCCTCATGAAAATTTACCAAGTTTAGTGAGAATGCCCCACAATATCATCTATGATCAATATGATTCTCCTATGGCTCTAGCCCAAAAAACATACCAAGACCCTAATCTATCTAATAGAGGTAAAAAAATCATGGAAGATCATTTTAATCAAATGCATATGGCATATAAAATCTACTTGAACCTAGCATGTAATTTCAATCAGATGAACATAGTGAGTAAACCTCTTATTGACTTAGTGCCTTCAACAAGAGTTTTGATAGAGTTAATTGGAAAAGATAATTAGAGTATAGACCCATTTTTACAAAACACTTTGATATACAACTTGATGCATATGCCCATTATTGAAGAAGTGTCTTTTGCTTCTACACAGAATAGTGAGCCAAACATAGTGGACAATATGCAAGCAATGTCCAATCCCAATCAAAGTGGTACTAATGGACAAAAAACTAGTCAACAACATGTGCCTATAGTTAATACCATGAGTGGATCATCATACCAAGGAATAAGAGCCTCTGTACCCCAACTATCAACACCTATTTCCCAACCTCAACTAGCTACTTCCTCAAGTGCACAACCTATAGGATTAGGTAGTCAACTAGTAACCAATGTCATGCCACAACAAAATGTGATGAATCCTACTCCTTAATAAGTGATAGGTAGTATTCCATAGCATCAGGCATAATCTAGTATATAAACATAACCAAGGTTAAATGTATTACCACCACAACAAGGGGCAACTAACATTTCACCTCACTAGGTAATGACAAACATACCTCTTCAATCATAGACTAGTGTACCAATCTAAAATCAAGTGATACCTAATCAACTATGTGTAAATATTGGTTAGTGGTAGATGTCAAATATTTAACTTACTTTTACTTCCCCATAGGGATTTGTTCAATTAGGAGATTCCCATGTTTCTCAAGTACCTACTAGATAACAATTGGTTCAAAGTGTGCCACAAGTTCAGAGATAGGGTCTTGATCCCCAAGTTCTCACTAAACAACAAGGTTCAATTAGTCAACAACATGTCCCTTTTCAACCATATCAGGCATAGTATAGTTGCATCCCTCCATCCTAACCATAAAATCCTCCAAATCAAACCTCTATCACTAACCCAAACTAAAATATCACATAGCCAAATGTACAAATCCAAATACATCTTAATCCATATATGCATATTCTTGGTCCATTTCCCAACTAAACCAATATACCCCAATAGGTATCTCCATCATATCCTAGTCAAAGTGTCCCACTTGTGACCTCCCAAACATTTACCCAAATCAATACTCTCCCTCAAATTAATATTCCTTTTAGTTTTCTATCCCAATAATTGTAACAAATGAAGGATGCAATTGGTACCATTCAAACTAGAAAATAGACTAAAAAGTTTAAGATGGATGATGTATGTTCTTATCCATTCAACATGGAGTACTTATAGATACCATTTCATCTAGGATACAAACTATAAATATTTGACAAATATAAAGGGAAAGGTGATCCTAAGGCCTATTTGACTGAGTTCTTTGTCACACGTTAACCAGTGGCATATAGTGATATATACATTTTATTATTTTTTCCAAGGAGATTGGTTAGACAAGCCTTGGAATAGTTTTTAAAGTTTCCCAAGAATTCTTTAATGAATTTTGATGATCTTATTGATAAGTTTATGCAAAACTTCCTATAATCTCAAACATGATATTTCCTTAGTGGACTTAACACAAGCAAAGCAAAAAGATGGTGAGAGTTCTTCAAGTTATCTGCAGTGATGGAGAACCCTTACAAGCTAATTCACCCATAGTTTACTAGATAAACAATTAGCCATTATGTTTACTAAAAATTTACATAACAAGATATCTTATCATCTGGAATTACAATGTGCACATACTTTCAAGAATATTATCAACAAAAGCTTGTTGATTGATTGATCTCTGATCAATAAAAGAGTCATCAAGATTTTTTCAACTAATCAAAATCAAGGTATCAATCTAGGAAGTGGACAAAGCCAACATCTAATTCAAGTGAAAGTGTCACAACTGGCATAAGCCAATAACCAAAATAGACCAAATTAATTCAACCATAATAGGAATATTCTGGGTAATAGAGTAATTGAGTCATGGCATGTCCAAATGATGTAAACATCATCTATACCACCTTTTTAGCTCACTCCTACTGAATAACCTCTCCAACCAATATTGCAAGTATAAAAACCAAGACCCATGCAATAAATACAACAACCTTTACCATTATAAACCCCTCTTCCAAGGAGAATCATGCCTACACGTCATGTCTTTAGTGACCTAGGAGAGCCTATTGAGTCTATATTTTATAAACTTTCCACTACAAATCTAATTAATTGGCCTATACCAAAGCATTATCTATAAGGCATTATATATCATAATTGGTACCATAAAATGAATTCTGTGAATATCAACATGTTAATGGGCATAATCTATGAAGATGTGTTCAAATCAAGAATTTGATTGAGAATATGTTAGAGAATAGGGAAATAACATTGGATAATGGTTCTTCCACTTCCAATCAAACTCTTAGGATTTATCAAAACCCCTTTCCCTAACATAATAATTAGCAACAATACTAACCAGTGCAACAAAATTAACAATATCAAAATCAAAGGCTAAACTAACCAAATCAACAAAATCAAAAATAGAACCCAAAACATCAAAATAATGGAAAATACCAAGGTCAAAATGGTAACAACCAACAAACCTACCATGTAATTATACATGACTACAATAGGGTTTTAGGTCATATTGCAAGGGGTAGTGTTAATACCATCTCCATTAATCCTAGACCAAGTGTTAATCAATTTAGCCCATTGATAAATAATAGCAATCAACTAAACTACATGGATTATCTTTATTTGACTTGGGACTGCATACATGCAAACCAATAAATTAGGACTCCCACCTTTGGACCTTACATCGACAACTTGTCCTTGCCACATGACCACATACAAGTGCACTAGCAACTGAGACTTTTCCTATCTAGTTCCACACCATTCCAGACATTCATTAGCAATAATGGTCCAATATTTAATCTCAATTATGAAATAACAACTCAGAGGTCAAAGATTATTATCCTAGGCCCACAACCATCTGCCATTTTGCCTATCATCCAACCAACCATTCAACCTCAGAATAAACCATTCACTACTGACTAAGACAAGAAGTTTGATATTGTGGAACAATTACAGAAGACACTAGCACAAATTTCTATTTTATATTTTTTGTGAATGTCAATAATCCACAAGAACATTTTGAATGAGTTTTTGACCCAATCCACTATTTCTAGTGACATATCACCTAATAAATTTCAAGCTTTGGTTGGACACCTTGCTCTAGACCAACAAGTTACATTCAACAAAAGTGATATGTCTGCCTTGGCCCATTCCATAATAACCCATTGTACATAAAGGTTTATATTAAGTAGCATAAAGTGAAACATGTCATTATACATAATGGATCAGGCCTCAACATAGTGTCTCTAAAACTCATCAAACTTCTTGGGTACATAATGGCAGATCTCTAGCCAAAAACAATAACCATCAAGGCTTACAATATTCAAGAAAGAGAACCATAAGGCACCATTATCTTGCTAGTTATCATTAGGCCTTTGACCCATGATACACTTTGCCATGTGCTTGATCTTGAGTTGTCATATAATTTATTTCTAGGTAGGCCTTGGTTACATGAGATTCAAGCAGTCCCATCAACACTACATCAATGTATCAAGTTCTCCCACTCAGGGATGGAAGTGAATATTCCAATAAATTTACACCCATATGAACATTGCAAACATCTTGAGGCTGAGTTTCAAAGCTACAATTATCATTATGGCATGAATCCAAATTCCAAGCAAGATAAAAAAAGGCCATACTTATTGATTCTTCATTAGATAATTACATAGATCCTAATACTTTGGATTCCCTTTCTCACATACCACCTCTTGAAGCTTCCAATCATTTCACCATTTTGAATAATGGACCAGGGGAGTATGTGACCCATGATACAATTAATATTGTCAATCTTATTTAGAATCCAAAGACCTTTGGGTGACCTAAAGTCACCCCACACATGCATTGGAAATAAAACAACAAAGATAAGGGACCTATCATATTTTTACTAGCATCAGGCCTAAAACTAGACCTCTTGAAAGGGATGAATCATGGTTGTACAATGACAACCAAGTTGATTATTATAACAGTGAAAAGTATCTTATTCTTAATAGGATCATGGAACATCAATATTATGAAGAGGACTCAGACTGAATCAACAAGGAATCATCGAGCCACTTTTCATGACCAAGTATGAAATACCCCATGGATTTGGATTTAAACCACCTAAGGGTGAACCCACATATCTTATTCAAATTCCATAACCAAGGCCTAATGATGATGATGCCAATAATAAGGCAAGGTCTGATCATAACCTCATCTTTAATGACCTAGCTGAGACTAACCTATTTTATAATAATTCCATTTGTACCCTTATCCTAGTCATTCATCATAACCCATTCCATTATACTATCCCCAATTGATAGATTGGGATCAACAATAATCCAATCTACCAATTGATGAGTTCCACAATAATGAGCATTTTGTGAATTTTTTAACTTAAGAGACAATGTTTGTTGGGAGATCACAAATAAGGAATCTCAATCACATTAAATCTTAAAGCCTATTTTAGAGAGTGAGTGAACACCCTTAGTAAAAAACAAATAAATAAAACATTAAGGTCTTAAAGTCAAAACCTCTTTGAGGCACTTTTTGACTAGGGAAAAAATAAAGATAAACCTATTTTAGGTGCCATTAGATAGGGGTGTTCATTATTTTTCAAATTTAGACCAGAAGGTCACCAACAATGAACTTACCTATGGATCCAAATTTAGTTCTGATCAAAAACAAGTATTTGATCAAATTCTTTAAGAATTTTTGATTGTTTTTGTTACATGGCCAGATCTCCCATTAAGAGACCTAGATTCATCATGCCTAAGAGAAGTTGAAGATCAAATCCTAATAGAGGACCCTGATATGGCTCAATAGTTTAAGTCTTTTCCTACTATCCTAGAAGATGGTTTGACCCTTATAATCAAGGATACAATAGAGGTAAACATCAGGACTCCATCTAACCTAAAATGGATAAAATTAGGTGAATATCTTAGTGGGGAGGAATTTGAAGTCTTTACATTGCTATTGAGATAATTTGTAGATATCTTTACATTGGCCTATTCTGACATGCTAAGTTTGGACCCAACCTTATTTTTTCACCACCTTGTGGTCAATCCTGATGTCAAACTAGCAAAATAAAAACTATGTAAGATTCATCCTTGCATTGTTGTATTAATAAATAAAGATTTAGAGAAACTCTTAGAAGTAGGATGTATTCGATACATTGACTACTCAAAATATATCTCTAATGTGGTACCTATTAGTAAGAAGCTTGAAGGGATTAGCATCTATACTAATTTCTGAGACATCAACAAAACTTGTCCTAAAGATGATTTTCCATTGCCTAATATTGACATGATCATCGACTCCATAGCAGGTTATAAAATGCTTTCACTCATGGATGGCTTTTCAAGATACAACCAGATCAGAATAGCACTAGAAGACCAACATAAAATAGAATTCACCACTCCATGGGGAACATTTTATTATCAAGTAATTCCATTTGGCCTTAAGAATGTAGGTGTTACATATCAAAGGTTCATGACTATCATATTCCATAATATGATGCATGATATTATTGAACACTATGTCGATGACATATTAGGTAAATCCAAAACCAGGGCCGGCCATCTAATAGTGCTATGTAAGATATTTGAAAGATTGTGAGAGTAAAAAGTAAGAATCAATCCAAAAAAATATGTGTCTAGTGTAACTTTAGGCGAACTACTTGGCTTCATCATGTCTCATATAGGTATTGAAGTAAATCTAGCTAAAGTCCATGATATAACCAAGATGCCACCACCATCTAATTTGAAATAACTCCATAGTTTATAGGGTAAGATCCAATCAATTCAACATTTTATCTCTTAGTTAGTAGACAAGTGTCATCCATTTACATATCTTCTAAAGATGGGATTTACATTTCACTAGGATGCTCATTACCAAACAATGTTCTAACAAATCAAGGACTATCTCATTAATCTATTTATTTTGTTACTTCTTATGATAGGAAATCCACTTTTTTAATATCTCTCAGTTAATAAAAATGCCTTGGGGGAACTCTTGGCTTGGCATGATGATAAGGGAAAAGAGCATGCCATATACTACCTAAGTTGTGCCTTGGTCACATATGAACATAACGATGCACCTATTGAAAAAGCTTATTTGGCCATGGTCTTCATAGCTCAAAAACTATGACACTATAGGTTGAATATGAAAATCAAGGTCATTTCAAAGGTAGATTCACTCAAGTATCTACTATCTAAAATGGATTTACAAGGTAGAATGGCCAAATGGATTATACTTCCTAGTGAATTTGACATAGAGTATGTCAATCAAAAGGAAATCAAAGGATAAGTTCTTATAGATATACTTTTTGAAGCACCCCTTACAGACATAGAGCCACTCACATTTCAATTTCTTGAAAAATCCATAATGACCATCATTAACACACCCCTTGAGGAGCAGCCCTGAAAGCTATACTTGGATGGTTCATTTACTGCACATGGATCAGGGGTAGTCCTTGTATTTATTACACCATAAGGGGGCCTAATCCCTAAATCTTTCAGAATCAATTTTCCTTATACAAACAACATGGCTAAGTTTGAAGCACTTGTTGCAAGACTTTGGCAGGCAGTGCATTAGAACATATCTCATCTCCAAGTTTATGGTGATTCTTAGTTAATCATCAATCAGGTCACATATCATTTTCATACCAAATATGATAAGTTGGTTCCCTATAAATCCATGGTCGACACTTTTAAGTAACAAATTACCAACATTTAGTTTGAGCACATACCAAGGGCTAGTAATAGAACTATAGATGCCATGGCTACTATTGGTTGTATGACTCAAAAAATAGATAAAGCTAGAGAGTATCAATTCCTCATCAAGAATTTGTTAACACCAGCTCATAAACCTTCAACCATTACAATGATTGGTGATATTATTGGTCCTAATTCTATCTGGTACTTAGACCTTTACAAATACCTCCATGACCAAGTTCTATCATCTAACCTATCCCAAAAACAAACCAAAGCCTTCACTCATCATTCCACTCATTATACTATACTTAGATCCACCCTTTACCACCATAGTTTTGATGGAACTCTACTTCATTGTTTAAATTTGGTAGAGTCTACACTAGTGTTAAAAGAAGTTCATGAAAGAGTATGTGGATCTCATTCTAATAGGTTATTCCTATCCAAAAATATCTTATGTACTAGTTATTATTGGCCCATGATGGATACAAATGTAGCTACATATGTAAAGAAGTGTGAACAATGTTAATGGCATGCTAATCTAATTCATGCCCCAGCCCAAACTTTGAAACTGATGCTGACACTGTATCCATTTGCTGCATGAGGACTTGACCTCATTAGGAAGATCAACTCCACTTTATCTGATGGCCATAAACATTTCCTTACCACCACTGAGTATTTCACTAAGTGGGTTGAAGCTATACCCCTCATATGATTGGAAAGCAAATTTCTAAATTCATCTTCAACCATCTCATTTATTGCTATATTATCCCCTCTAACAATATATTTAATAATGGAGGATCATTTAAAAACAAGGATGTATAACTAGTATGTATCAAATATAACATCACACAACATTTTTCTATAGTGTATTACCCTCAAGGTAATGGCCAGGCTGAAGCATCCAATAAAATAATCGTTAACATTTTCAAAAAGATTATCAATGATGTTGGTCATTATTGGCACTTACAAATATTCCTTGCCCTTTGGGTAGATCATACTAATCGTCATAACCCCACAAGAGCCACTCTATATTCACTTGTTTATGGTACTAAAGCCATCTTTCCCATTGAGGTTGAATTGCCTTCTTTGTGCATATCTTTCAATCATGTCCTAAATGATCATGACTATCGAGTAGCTCACCTATAAGACATAGGCTTACTTGATGAGAAATACACAACTACACTTAAGAATCTTACGGCATATTAGAACTGACTCAAAGGCCACAATAATCAATGTGTCAAATATAGAAAATTTAAACATGGTGATCTTATTCTTAAATAAAACCAAAAGAATACCATGGCTGAAAAGAAGCATAAAAGTAAATTCAATCCAAATTAGATAGGGCATTTCATCATTACTATAGATTATGGATTAGGGGTATATAGGCTTGCCACACCAGATGGAAATGAACTTCTTGACCCAATAAATATTATTCACCTTAATCAGTACTATGGTTGAGCACTAAGGTGTATTATCTATAAGGACAATTTCATTTATGCCATTTTATCACTATTCTTCTTTGTAAAAATATCATTCTTAACTATTTTATTAGCCATATCCATTTTACCATTATGTTCTATCGACCAAGTGTGATCTAAATCCTAGCCCATTTGACCTTAGTTTTTGTCATTCATTACACATTTTTAGCATAGAGGAATATGATCAGTTTCATCAATTGGTTTAAGTAATTTATATAGAGATCATATTTTAGAGTAGTGTGACAAAAGTTTTGGTAGTTACATCCTTCTTTTGTTATTCCTTTCTTATCACCGATCTTGCTACTAATTATAATTGCCTTTGGGAAAATTAGTACCATTATGTTGTGTCCTAGTTATAACTACCTATGAGCAAACTAGGGGCAACATTTGTTTATTAATCCTTGATGTACCAAATCTTTACTTCGTATGTTATACTATATCTTTTTGCCAACTGTGCCTATTTTTTTTGAACTGACTACTACACTAGTTGAATTCTTACACTATATGGTAGAACTACAGTGACTTGAGGTCCTACTCTGGGACTATATGGGTCATGCTCAATTCATGTTGAGGTCACCTCATTCCCCCTTCCCACCATGCTCTCACTATTTTATGAGCAATCTAAGTTTGAATTCTCTCACTATTTTATGGACAATTGTAGTTTACGTCATTTTGTGAGCTTGAATAATTTAGTGTCTCATCATTCTTGATTGAGTTGAGATACTCCAAAACAATTCCAAAAACATTAGAAAATAACAAAAGCATTGACCACTTATTTTCCTTAAGGAAGCTACAAGCAAATCACTCATCATTTAGTTTCCCCATCCTTTTTGGCCTTTTTCTCTCACACATTTTCCATTTTGAAAGACTATTCCTATTCTTCTATCACATCCATTATG
This sequence comes from Torreya grandis, assembly GCA_037957365.1. NCBI lineage: Eukaryota > Viridiplantae > Streptophyta > Pinopsida > Cupressales > Taxaceae > Torreya > Torreya grandis. The sequence continues at coordinate 90,355 of JARHVA010006986.1, forward strand.
TTTGTTTTCACCAACTATCATAATCTTCCCATTCCCTGGGAGAACTAAATTTGGCCTAAAGTGTTTGTTGGATATTACATCCGTAAAACTATGTAGGCAGTGTCCACTTGCCTAGTGCATATGGAGACAGCTTGGCCAACCCCTTCCTTTTCTTTTATTCCACCATTTTGTTTGTTTTCTAAGTTGTCACCTATTTTCTAGGGGTAATGTTCATATGGTTTCTATTGAGCGTTTCTTTGTTTATTTCTTTGTTATTTTATTTGTGTGCATATTTGTTTACTTTCGACACTAGTGCCTTGATTTGGTTTATGTGTTTTCATTAGTTGATTCCTTGCCCACACTTACACTTTAATCTATCCATATTCATATGTCAACATTATCATCATGGTTTATATCATTGGTGCATTATTTTTTATTGAGTATTGGATTATGGGAGTCAGTCTTTATGCATATTTTAGCCAAGTCCTCATGACATTATACCATTATGCCTACCAACATGTGCTATAACAAACCTCAGCTTTAAGAAGTCTATTTATCAATGGTGGCATCTCTTCAGCATCAACATCATGATTTCATCCTAATCATATCCCAAATAGAATAATTAAACATGAAATAATTTCAACCTTTATTAGTTTAGATGAGCATCTCCCTACTAGTAGGTTATTCTAATTTATCATTACCCTCTATGTTAATTTATCATCATCCTCGACCAAGTTTATCATTTTTGTCATAATCAGGGTCCAATGACTATAACTTCCTATGGGCAAATCATTACACACCATTCCACCTACATTTCTCAATGATTATAACTACCTTTGGGTAAATCATTGTGTTGTCACCACTTCCCTTTTTTTGCCCATACAGGGGCATGTTTTTATCTTATTTTTCTATCTTAACTAAGGTAGCTCCATCTTTTTAATTATTATAACCACTTTTAGGCAAATCATTGTGTTATCATACCATGTTTCCACTATCGAAGTCCAATGCTTATAACCACCTTTAGGCAAACCATTGTATACCATCCCACTCGCATTCTTAATGATTTTGACTACTTTTCCAATATCATTATGTTTTCACCCCATCATCTTTCCTTTCTTTGGTCCCCTCATTTCACTTCTTATCAAAGGACCATTTGTCGTCCTACTTGTGCTAACCATTCCCTCAAGGGGGCATCATATAGTTAGGTTATCATCATTGCATTTATAGGAATACAAGACCTTTTCATTATTTGAGAAGATATTACTATGCTTATAGCTTGCAACTCCTTTCCAAATAGGGGTAAACTATAGACACCTAAATCTAGCCATTGATAACCTCTAATTAGGCTTTTGACTAATTTCTACCAAAATACACAATTTGGCCTAAAAACACTAAAGCACATTAAAAGATTTGAAACTAACATATTCAAGTGCCAATTTTGGCTAGAGTATCATTAAATAGGGCAATGCAATTTATGGGCCAACTAACTTTGATCAGATCATTTCAAGTCAAAATGCCAATTTTACACCTAGCTACTCTGGATTGCTCTTTCCTATCAAATCTCTTACAAAAGACACATGCCTTTGTTATTTATTGTCAGTAACTTCCTAACTGGGATAATAAATCCAATGCATCTAAAATTACCTTCTAATTCCAATCTAGTCAAATTTTGGACCAATAATAAGGCATTATGATAAATTTGAGTAATTTGTGCATAAAGTGATTAAACATGATTAAGAGCTAATTAAACCAAATTAGAGCCTAATCAATAAATCCCTGGAAACTTGTTGAATAATTTTTTTTGGAAATGATTATTGAATATCTACATCATCAAGGGACCTCATTTTTTGGGAAGATATACCTAGACCATAAATGCCACAAATATTAGGATTCATGCCTCCCATGCCTCATCAAAGCCCTCCATGCCTCTTAATTTCTCCTCTATCCCAAATATTGATGAGCCTATTTATCAATTTTAATTACAAAATTAGATTAATACTTAGCCACACATCTCAATCCTGAGATGGATGATCTAGGTTGATTCTGATCAACCTCAAAAATCTATAAATAGAGAGGCCATGAACATCATTTCTAAGCTTAATTTGTGTAAATTTATAATGTAGGATTGGTTATAAAATATCCATGTAAACTAGTGTTACCATGCCAAATTGATTTGAATCCAAGCCAAGCCACAAGCCAAAGGTGTAAACGAGAGAAAGAGGTAGATAATCTTCTATTGCCAAGGACCTCATGAGCACAAACCGAGCAAGCCAATTGAAGAATACTCTTGGATCATCAAGGAAGGTAAAGAATATGTGTTTTCTTGCATTTTAATTGTATTTTTTTCATTTGTCTTTCTTCACTAAGCTCACCCTAGTAACTAGGCATGAAGATGTTTAGTGTGTTTTTTATTTGATTTTATTCACTAACACAATACTAATCTCCTCTTCTTAGTCAAATTCCTAGTTCACATGACCCTATCAACCCTGTTCTGTATTTTATGCATATAGTTTTCACACTACCTTATTTCAAATTTGGAATTAACCTCATATATATATATATATATATATATATATATATATATATATATATATATATATATATTATTAATTATGTAACACATTTATTTTCTTGTTTCTTACATGCTTAGAATAGCAAATAGTCTAATTAGGGGATTTTCAATTAATCACTTAGTTTCACTATTTCTATTTTATGCACACACATCCAAATCATAAAAACATTAACAAGAACTTTAACATTTTGTCTACCCTAAGCTAACCTAATTGCATTTAATCACCAAGGGGTAAGCTAACTTGATGCTTTGTTCAATTATAAAGCATGGTTAATGGTATATTTTGACTAAGCACCCAACACCCTTATCACTACGGTGTGTGAAGTGAGGGGGTAGGCCCCAATACCAAGCCTGTATCATTACCACTATAGTCCCTTTCATCCTAAACTACCTAAAACCATCCTTATATTTCTATCTAATACCTTTCTTATAACCAACTTCTAATCACATTTTAAAATCATTCTTAATAATCTAATTGACAATCAGGGTGAACAATTAGTTAGATTTATTTTTTAAGTTGTTTGCTTGCTCTTTGTTCAATTATGTGTGCAATAAATTGCATTAACCAATGTTAGTGCAAGGTTTGTTTTGTGTGCCTCAATTATATTGGCTAGCATTAATCCAATTGATTATTTTTTTTCTTATTAGCTCTTACTTTCCTAGATTAGTTATAAAAGTTATCTAGTTTCAATTCATAATTTGTTATCATCTTGTTTTTCTCCCTACCTGCTATACTAGATCAACCTAATCAAACCAGTACCTTTTTCATCCCCTATTCACTATAATATATCAACCTAGTCAACCTTGTATATTCTACAACACCTTTTCCATCTTTTTTAGCCCCTATTTATTTTACTGGATCAACCTAGTAGACCCTGTGTAGTTCCTAGGCCATATTTTCTATACTAAATTGACCCAGTCCACCCAGTACTATTTACTACTTTCTTTGTTTTTCAATCTCTCTATCCTTCTAATTTTTTATTCTATTAATCTCCCTTCAATTAGAATTAAATCTCCTAATTAAATATTTTTGGACAACTTGAATCTATTTAGGTACTATATGGGATGTTCATTTCTTCCTCTCTTTTCCTCCCAAGGGCACCTCCTCTCCTCCATCTATGAACTACAACATGGTGTAAATAACACCTCAAGATGAAGTTGATGGATCTAATCCTTTCTATACTTACCAAGAAACTTATCAAAATCTTAAAACTAATATGGGAGTGATAAATACAACTTTACTTAACAATCCTAATAATATTTCTTCTAGCAATCTGCTCCCTAATACTAGTATGGGGAGTGCTCCTACAAACACCAACCCATCTCTTGATAAAACCCAACTATTAGTCCAAGTCATTGAAGAAATAAACATTATGAAAAATTCTAATATCAACCAAATGATACAACTTCAATAACACTTAATCAATGTAGTTAATCAACCTCTAACTATTCATCCTCAAGCTAATCCTAATTTTATTCCTCTACCTCTTAGAGATGCCTCAGGTAATGTTATTCCTCAACCCATCATGAATAATAAGATGCTTAAAATCATTCAAAATGAGCCTTTATCTCCCTTAATTGTTTCCATTGATATTGGTAACATATCTCCAACTATCAAATATGATGGGACTAGGGACCCTACCTCATTTCTTAAAGCCTTTGGCAACCTTTACAAAGAGTGGATCCAAACTAATACATTCGCCACCACTAAACTCTTAGCTAAAAATTTTACCAGTGATGTATGAGAATGGTATAATTAACTACCCCAACATTCTATTTGGAAACTTAAAGATTTGGTTAATCCTTTGGTTAAAGAGTTTCAACACAATGATCTTCCTAAAAATTGTCTTAGCCACTTCATCAATGCTAAGCAATCTCCAACTCAATCAGCTCATGACTTTATCAAAAGATGGAAATATTTAGCTCATAAAGCCAATCATAAAATTAATGATTATAACTTATTTAAACTCTTTATCATGGATTTAACTCCTACTCTCCAATATAAGGTTCAAATTTTGCTCCTTAAACACTTAATGAAGTTCTTGATCAATATAAGCATCAAGATTTTATTATGAATAAATTCAAACCTATTCATAAACTTCTCAAAGGATCTTTCCAAAAATATAATGCTATCACTAGTAATTCTTTACAAACCAAATAAGGATTTGCCAAGATTGATATTCTTTCACCTTCTCATACATCTCTTTTGATTCAACAAATGAAACAATTTTTATCGCCCTCAAAACCTTTCATCTATCCCAATGCTCCTCCTAAGTGGTATGACCCTAATCTCTTTTGTTGGTTGCATGCTGATATTAGGCATTCTCATGAATCTTATAGAGGGATCAATAAATATGTTGTCTATTATATTCTTGGTGATTCATTCAATCATGAAGCTATGATAAAATTTTGCCATCAAGAATACATTGTTGCGTCCCAAAAATGACAAAATTTTAAATCTTCTACCTATAATAACCAAAAATATTATTCTAATAATCAAGCAAATGTCAAGGATGTTTGTTCCATTAATTTTGATTATGATCAATACTATAACAACTCTCAATATGTCAACACCACCAAGGTCAATTATCATCATAAACCATCTCACAAAGATCCTATTGCCAAGCCTAAAAAACCATCTTTAGAAGAACAACTTCTTAAAGATACTACCACTACCAATATTTATTCAAAATTACGTGAGGAAAAACTTCCTCCTTTCAATCCTCCAACCATATATATACCTTCTGAAACTAATTTACCTTCTAAAACTCATGTTGGTTCTTCTAAATCTCATTAGAATTTTATTAAAGAACTCAACTCTATACCTTGTAAGATTCCTATTATGGATTTGGTTCACACTTCATCTTATCTTTGAGAATTCCTCATGAAACAACTTCAAGAAATTGAAGATCCATCCTCTATAGATGAATGACCACCTTCTCTTTATTTTGAACCTAATAATGTTAATACCTCTGAAACCTTGTGTCCCTCTTCTAAAAATTCCATTGAATTCCTTAAAGATGACATGTTTAACAATTAAATTCTTTTTCATGTCAATGACTTTCCACTCTTTATCAAAATAGCCATTAATACCACCCTTATTCAAAATTTATTAGTTGATGAAGGCTCTGGTATTAATGTGACATCCTTATGGCTTGTATAAAAACTTGATTATAATAAAGATCATCTTAAGTAAACCCATATCACTTGTCATGGTTTTGATAATACTAATCAAAAGCCACTTGGTTGTATTTAGATTATATTAACCATAGGACCTAAGATCATTTAAACCAATATTATGGTCCTTGATCTCCCTTTATCTTAAAATATCCTTCTTGGTCATCCCTAGACCCATCAAATGCAAGCTATTTCTTCTTTTGGTAGTCAATGTATTAAATTATTACATAATGGAAAGTGGTTTAAGCATTAATATGATCCCAATCCATGGAGTATCCAACTTCCTAATCCTAAACCTAAATATCATATTCCTATAAATCCTAAGATTAACAATTCTCCTTTACCCAAGTTCATCAACATGTATCTCGATCTACACATTACTCTTACATATTCTAATGATCATGATCCCAATGAATTACAACACACTTGAAATACTACCAAGTTACCTCTATATATCTCACAATGGCTTCCTCCTTCTCTATTACCAAGAGACTAAATTGTTTCTCTTATTGACGAGATTACTAACTTTCCACCTCTATGTAATTTTAAAGGGCCTTCTTTATCAAAAGATGCCTTTACTTGCAATGATTTTGGAGTGGCTAAATTATTTTAAGATCCTCTCATCATGTCTCCTTTTACATTTAGTAATATTGAGATTTCACCTTCTGAAACTCCCCCAAATTTTCAATCTTCTATGATTTCTCCAACATATGATGACAACTATATCATGTCCCAAGATTAATCTAGAGATTTAGATGTCCATCATTACTAGAAAACTTTATCCCAAATCCATGCTTTTAATCAGGATGTACATACCCATTTCTATAGATCATACCTTAGATATTGAGGGTCATGTGCCTCCCATCAATCTTTCTCTTATCGAAACTCCTTGGGTGGTAGAATAAATTATACCTTCTAAACCTCTAAAATTTCCTACACCTTTAGATCCAATCATTACATCAAATCTTTCTCCCATCCTTGAATCCACTGATATACCAATCTCTTATATTCCTTCTACTTCTTCTACTCCTAAAATTACACTTGATGCCAAGGCAATTGATGTCTGTTAGATTCATTCTGAGTATGATAACCATGGCAACTAAATTTTAGATCTTAAATTAGATGTTGAATATTATGGTCCTCTTCCTACCTTGCCTAGTGATGAAGTTATTCTTGATTTAATCCATGCCTAAGAACCTCAACTTCCTCAGTAGCATCATAAAGTTGGAAATTTCAAAAATAAAACCTCTTGCTTAAACAAATTCTTTGTTATCATTGATCCTAAAACAAATCCAATTTCAACCTTGCCTAATGCACCATATCACTTTTAAGATGGTAATGCCATGATTATTGAAGAAACCATTCGCATCAAATATGGTACCCCATCTTATCTTCAATTGATTACATTTTATCAAGAGATTTCACCTATGGAATATGATAATTTTAGCTTATTCTTTGACAAATATCATAAAGCTTTTGATTGGTGCTATGAAGACATGCCTAGCATTGACCCTAGTTTTGTGGTGCATCAAAATCCAATAAAATTTCTACCTAAATTTTCAACCTTATGTCATAAGGAAATAATCAAATTACTTGAAGCTAAATTTATCAAACCTATGGATTATTCTAAATGGATGTCTAACATTATTCCCATTCAGAACAAAATCACTATGGTTATTCAAATTTGTGTTGATTTCCACAATCTTAATCTTGCTTGTCCCAAGGATAAGTTTCCCTTACCTTTAATAGATGCCATCATTAATTCCATGACTATTTACAAAATGTTATCTCTTATGGATGGTTTCTCAGGATATAATTAGACTCATCACTCTCAAAGACCAACATAAGACTAATGTAACCATATAATGTAGCACTTATTGCTATGTTAAAATGCCTTTCGATCTCAAGAATGCTGGAGCCACTTACCAATGTGAAATTACTCACATCTTTTATGATCTCATTCATAAAATTGTTGAAACCTATGTGGATGATCTTATTGCTAAATCCAAACATCATAAGAACCATATTTCTAATCTTTCTATCATCTTTGATTGTCTCCTTAAATACAAATCTAGACTTAATCCTTACAAATGTGTATTTTTAGTCACATCTAGAAAAAATTTAGGATTCCTAGTCTCTCTCTATAACATTGACGTTGATCTTGCCAAAATTAGTGCCATCATCAACATGCCTATTCCTTATTCTATCCCTAACATCCATAGTTATTTAGGAAAGCTTGGGGAAATTAGATGCTTTGTCCCCAAAATGGCATATTAAATTCATTCTGTTAATTCCCTTTCCAAGAAAAATACTACTTTATAATTTATGGATCCATGTCAAAAATCCTTTGATAACATGAAAGAGTCATTACTTCACCCACCTATACTCCGTCCTCCTTTTAATGAGAAACCTTTGATTATATATACTTCTTCCACACCTATTTCAATTATGGAAATGCTTGCCAAACAAGATGATACGAGAAGAGAGTATGCTATCTACTACATTAGATGAGACATCATCGACTATGAAATACATTATACCAAAATGGAGCATGATTACCTCACTAACTATGTTACAGCTAAAAAGATTCATCATTACATGCTTTACCAAACTACTTATGTCATTTTTTATTCTAACACCCTTCATCATTTCTTCTCCAAAGCCTTTCTTATTGGAGATAGACTTGGCAAATGGATAGTCCTCCTTATGGAATTTGACCTTTACATCGTTACTCAAAAAGTTATTAAAGGGAAATTCATAGCTGACCAACTTACTACAACTCCCATTCTAGCCAATTCTTCCCTTCTAGATGACAATATCCTTTACATTGAAGGTCTCAATCAAGATATCTCTATTAAAGATTATTTTCATAGTTTTATCACTGATCTTGAAGCAAATAATCTTTAATGAATATTCTATTCCCTTTGGTACTACTAAACTAAAGGTAGTTATCAAGGAACTCCTTGAAATCAATGTTAACTTGCATGAAGATACTTAGACCCTCCACTTTGATGGTGTTAAATGCCTTCAAGGAGCTGGGGAAAGTTGCATTCTCACTAGTCCTCTTGGTAGAATCATTCCTTTATATTTTTTCTTCACTTTTGATGTCACTAATAATGTCGCTAAGTATGAAGCTCTTATCTTAGGCATGCAAGTTGCTCTTGATTTAGACATTAAATACCTTCATTTTTTAGGTGGCTCTCAACTTATTTGCCATCAAGTTAATGGTGACTACCAATATAAAAGTGAGAACCTTATTACCTATTATCAAATTTCAACCATTCTTACTAAGTATTTTATCTCTTTCACTATTGAGCCTATTCCTAGAGATGAAAATTTCATTGTTGATTATGTTGCCTCTTCAGCTTCTCTATTTCATCCACATCAAGTTTTCTCTAATCCTTCCTTTCTTATACAAATAAGAAAATATTTGTCCTCAACTCAACTGTCAGATTCACTTATCTATCATATTAAGTCTATTACCATTATACAAATCCCTTGGTATAAATACATCATTTAATTCTTAGAAAACCAAACTTATCCTCCTAATTTAAACTCTCATGAAAAGACACACATTCATAAATAAGCTTTCAAGTATGTATTTTGACACAACATCCTTTATTATCATAACACTAAAGGTACCTTACTCTATTGTGTTATGTAAGATGAGTTCCTCCTCTTATTGAACAAGAACACGGGGCATTTTTGGTGGTCACTATAGAAGACATGCTACAACACATAAATTCTTGTGTATGGGTTACTTTTGGTCTACTCTCAAAAAAGATGAAATCAAATATACTAAAAATTGCATTCCTTATCAACTTCATGATGAAATTATCCATTTACCTCTTACCAATATTTAAACTATCATTGGTAAACTTCCTCACTCCTAAGATGGGCATGTATTTATCATCACCGCTACTGAATATTCTACCAGGTGGGTAGAATTCATGCCCCTCATTAACATCACTGGTCTTACCATTTCCAAATTTATTCTTAACTAAATTATTTACCACTTTGGTATTCCCCATACCATCATTTCTGATAATGGTGATAATTTCAAAAATAAACATGTTAAACAACTTTTCAACAAATTTAAGATCAATCACAAGTTTTCCATGCTTTATCATCTATAATGTAATGGTTAAGATAAGGCCACTAATAAAATTCTCTAAAATATAATTCATGAAACTTGTATGGATTGGGATATCCATCTTTACCCTACACATTGCACCTATCGGACTAGCATATGCATTGCTACTAGGGCAACTCCATTTTCTCTAGTCAATGGTTCTGAGTTGGTTCTTCCTTTAGAAGTTGAGATTCCCTCTCTTTGTATATCTCTTCATGTAATTTTTCTTGATGAAGAGTCACATGAAGATCACCTTCATGCCCTTGATCTTCTTGATGAATGTTATCTTTTTGACTTATAATATAACTACTAATACAAGGCTCGCATTGCCTTATAACATAATAAACATGTTAAAATTTGCATTTTTAATGTTGGTGATCTCATCCTTAAATTATATTACACCCATGACAAATAAGGCAAATATGCCCAAAATGGTGGGTCTCATATTTAGTTAGAGACATTCTAGGTCCAAACACTTACCATCTTCAAACCAATGAAGTCAATGTTTTCAAAGAACCCACCAATGCTCAATCCTTAAAAAATACTTTGCCTAAACTTTTATTTCTTGTCATGTTTTCTATCTATATCTATGTAAAAAAAATTAAATATGACTTAAGCATGGGTCTCTCCCTCTATAGAAATTTCCTTCCTTTTGCAAACCTTTAGTCCTCCCTTTTGGTCTTTTGGTTTCTTGAAGTACCATAGTAATCTTTATTTTATTTTTTTCACACCCCTTGGGTTTTTGTTTTGTGAGGTGATTTGTAAGACCACAGATAGGACCTGGAATTCCTCACAAAACCACTATCTTTTATCTATTTTTCTTTCATTTGTATTGCTTGTTATTACTATTTTGGCATCCTTTGGGTTTTTCTTTTGTGAGTTTATTTGTAAGAAAAGCTCACTCACCTTGCTTTTCTATTGCTTATCAGTACCCTTATGGGTCCCTCTTTTATGATTTTCTTTGTAATACCATGGATAGGACCCAACCATCCTCATAAAATTACCATCTTTTCATGTTCTTGATCCCTATTCTCAAACTTTAAATTTTGCTTCTTTTTCTAGATGAAATATGCACAAGAATCTATGTTAGCATGTTTTCCTCCATTTCCCTCTTTCTCATGATAAGGAATCACACTTTACTATCATTGTATCCCTCTTTTCCCTTTGTCACATTTTTTTCCAATTTTAAGCAATTCAAATTGTTATATGTGTCATTCCTATTGATTTCCCCTTCCTTTCATCTCTACATTGGATAAAACAAGGTCGAATTCAAGATAGCACTTTTATTTCACCTAGATTTATGAGACTCTTAGACCCCATGATCTTTGAAGTTTCTCTCTCTTAGAAACCTTGTCCCAATTTTTCAAATGAAACTCATCTTTATCACCCATGTTTGGTTTTCCAAATCCGTATGGAGGAGGAATAGAAAAATCCATCACTAAAGTTAAAATGCAAATCATTTAAACAAATGGAAATGATATATAAAATGCAACATACAAATTTCAAAAGTCAAAATCACACCAAAATATGTGATTCCAAGCACATCTCCTATCTCTAATCAAAGCTCAAACTCCACATTCAACTTCACAAAGAGACAAAGTCCTTTGCAGTGAGGTAGGATAGTAGATTGGAATAGGGGATTTCAAAGAACTCTATGGTGCTACCTACTTTCTCATGTGAGTACCCAATCTTCACAGTAGACTAATGGCTCTATAAGAGGTCCTAAATAATGGAAAACACATTGTGAGTAGGTAGGTCTATTTTAATGTTCAAGTATATAACCTTCATAGAATGATCTATATACTCCATTTTTTAACCCAAGACTTGTGTGGCTAAGAGAAGTTCTCCATAGTCCTTAAGATCAAAAGTATTCATGTTTTGATAAACTTAGTTTGAGTGTCTTAACTTCAATAAAGAGTTATTCTACCTTGGTTTTTAATTCATTCTCCCCTCGACCCATTTCATTTTCCCTCTTTGATAGATAAATTATGATTCCAAATCTATTTTCCCTTCTTATTTAATTCCTTCTTCACTTCTTAAAAACATACTAGCACTACTTTGTTTTAGTTTTATTTATCCTTAGAGTGAAACAACATGCTTGAGAAACTATTGATTTTTCTTTATTTACACCATAATTTTACATTTACTAGACTTACTTTACTTTCCTTTTACCATTTATCATGATTTTTTTGTCTTGTTATTATAGATACCTAAGTTCATACCTTTTTTTACATTTTTGAGTGTGGTTGGCTTGCTACTTCTCACTCGACAATGGTGTTTTCCTTTTTATGCACCTTTTTCCATTGTTGAGTTAGATTTAGATTGTTATTGCTCACTCAACAATGTTGTTTTACCCTTTTTTTTAGTATTTACCATTCACTTGTTTTCATTTTATTTTACCATCATGTTTTATATGTATCCTTTGTTTACCTTAATGAGTTTGCTTTTCTTACTTAAGGATAACTTGTTTGAGTTTTTCAGTCTTTAGTAACCTTGGATTTTTGGTTACCCAATTTACTCTTGTTGTTTAACTTATTCATTTGGTATAACATAGCACCTATCACCCCAACTTGTCAAATTTCCCAAGTATGTCATGTCCTCATAGTACTAGCTATCTTGGTTTTTCTTACATTTTTTTTATTTTTGTTCTTTAGTTTTATATTCTTGGGTTTGTCAAAAGAAGTCTCTTCACCCTACATAATCAAAACTAAAAGAACAAAAATAACCATCCTATGATAAATTTAAGTCAAGGTACACATTGCATTTACATTTTTTTAGTTATTTACTTTTTAGATTAGTTTCCCTTTCAATCATTTACTTTAAGTTATTTTTGCTTTAAAATACTACAACTTTTTTTGAAGCACCATACCCTATTTCACCTTAGTGACATGTGATGAGCTTCAAATGGGGCATATGTATACACATAATATTTTTAACTTTTATTTATTACTAATGTTTTACATCTTGTAAAAACTCATCGAGACTCAATCTCTCTAAGTGCACTCCCTAAGGGGTGTATCGGGAGAGGGGTGGTCAGACCTTTGGTGCTTTATAGGATTTTTGTCTCCTTTTTCCACATTATTACCAATCCAACTAGATCCCAAAACCATTCCCTAAGATATTTCTTCTCCCTTGAGTATTCCTCTAGTCTATTCCTCCTTTTCTTATCTTAGACTCCTTTTGGACTATCAATTATACTAGGTTGACTAGGTTGACCCAATACAATTTAAGGGTATTTTTTACTTTCTTATCTTATTAGCCCTTTGGCTGACCTAGCTTAGACTTGGTAAATTATCCCCAAAAACACACTAGATCAACTAGGTCAACCCTGTACAGTCAATGTTTTTAAAAGGATTTAGGGTAAGATCCATATATATATATATATATATATATATATATATGTATATATATATATATATATATATATATAAGATAATTTTATTTATTTTTCATATGTGAAATAAAGAGTTATTATTCACTCATGCTTATTCATGATCTGATCTTCCACCATTCTACTTAAGGAGACTTACCTTAGGTTTCTTATTTTCAAGAATTTAGTCTTGTGGATAACTCTTAGATTATTTGGCCTTTCTTATTGATCCTTACAAACCATAACAACCTCTTGTGAAGCCCCTTTGGCTAAGGAATATATTGAGTCTCGATAGGTTCACATTCAGGTAAGTATATTATAACTTTGTTCTCCTCTATTTTAGTAGATAGAAGTAGCATAAGTGTTGGCTCAAATAATACTATCTTTCATATTTTATGTATTAGGGTGTTACTCATACTTAATTTAATTAAATTTCCATATGCATGTTTGTTTTATTGATTATAACCCCCATTTTGTGCCACAAGCTTTGGTGTACACTAGATTAGATTTGATTTCTTGTTATTAGAATAGAAGTGAACATTTTAAAACTTAGGACTCCATTAGGGTTGTTGTTTAATTATGATAGACTATAGGCTTTGGAACCCTTCTTATCATGATGTGTTGTGACAATTGATACAAGTGATCCCATAATCAAGTCTATTGGATCCCCATAGTGGTCATGCTCCTGCTTAACAAGTGTATCCCAATCAAAAGTGTAGGGGTAATCTATCTTATCTGATCTAGGATTAATTCATATATATGATGCATTTCCAATTGCATATAGAGTACACTAATTTACAAATTTGATTGCATAATTTTCAAGAGTAAGCTTATATAGGCATTTGTGGGATGCAGCATGTCTACTATAGTGGCCATGACAAATTCCCCCATGCAAGTTTTTAAGAAGAAGGACCTCATCTTGCATAAAATAATGAAGCAAGGTACCTTCAGCATTATGATAGTAAAGGATGTTATGTTGAAATACATACGTAAAGGCTTTTTTATGAATGCATATCTTTTCATGAGAATCTAAGTTAGGAGGATAAGTTTGATTTTTTATAAATTGAATGATGTCTTTATACCATGGGCTTTGTCAAATGGTAACAGTCTCAAAGCCCACATGAGTGGCATAGTTAGCTAAGCACTTTGGGCTCTTCCCATATAAGTCTTGAGGTTGATTCTCATGGCCTTGGTTAAAAAGGTTGTCTAGTACATGTGAGCCCCATCATTAGTCCCTAGAGGATTAGTCTTACCTCTGCTTTCCCTAATGAAAGTTGTTGGGTGGAGTTTTAGTGTACCAATTAGGATCAGGGATACCTATGGGTTAATAGTCTTGATGTGGTAGATAAGTGAATCTAGTGGTTGAGTTGAGGATATAGATTTTATTATTTATATAAGAAAAGAGGAATTAAAAAGAACTTGGTGGGGATGAAAGAGAGATGCTAAAGAAGTGAGGTAATCATCAATGGAATTTTGATCTTGATGGATAGGTTCAATAGTGAAAGAGATTAAATTATTAATGAGAGTGGTTGAAATTTATGTATAGGAAATGATATTTTTTATTTTGAATTGGTAATCACTATTTTCTTGGTATAAAATAAGTTGAGAGTCACCTAAGGTATGAATATATTTAATGTCTAGATCAAGAGTAGCTCTCATGCCTAAGATTAGAGCTTTGTATTCGGCCATATTATTGGTGACATCAAAGGTCAAGTAAAAATCTAAAGGTATGGCCTTTCTAAGAGGACTTTTAATAATGAAAACGACCCTAGCTCCTTAAAGGCATTTAGCACCATCAAAGTGAAGGGTCCAAGTATCCTCATGTAAGTCAACATTAATTTTAGGAAGCTCTTTGATATGTACCTTAGGTTTAGTAGTATCGAGGGAAATAGTTGATTCATCAAGATTATTGGCTTCAAGATCAGTGGTAAATTTATGAAAATAATCTTTAAGTGAAATAGCTTAATTGAGACCTTTAATATATATAATATTATCATTTCAAAGATTATCTTGAAGGTGATTGGTAGTAGGCATAGTGGATACAAAAATTTGATCATCTATGACTTGTCTTTTGATAGATTTTTGAGTTATAATGTGGAGATCAAATTCCATGAAGAGGACCATCCATTTTCCAATTCTATCTCTAAGAATAAAGGCTTTGAATAAGAAATGATGAAGGGTGTTAGAATGAATGATAACATAAGTGGTCTAGTATAGCATGTAGTGTCGAAGATTTTCAACTAAAAAATAGACAAGGCAATCATGTTTGACTTTGGTATAATGTTTCTCATAATCTATGAGGCCTCAGCAAATGTAATAAATGGCATACTCTCTTCTAGTATCATCTTGTTGGGCAAGTATTACCCCAACTGATATAGGTGTGGAAGAAGTATATAGGATCAAGGGTCGATCATTGGAAGGAGGATGAAGTGTATGTAGGTGAAAGAATGACTATTTCATGTTATCAAAAGATTATTGACAAGGGTCTATCCATTCTAAGTCATTACCTTTCTTAAGAAGAGAATTTATAGAGTGGATGTGAAAATTTTTAGGGATAAATCATCTAATTGCCCTAAGTTTATCTAAGTATGTATGAATGTCTATAATGGAATGAGGAATGGGCATGTTGATGATAGCACTAATCTTAGTTGATTAAACATTGATTCTATGGAAAAAGACTAGGAATCCTAACAATTTTGTATATGTGACACCAAAGACACATTTGTAAGGATTTAGTCTAACTCAGTATTTAAAAAGGAATTCAAAAATGATAGCAAGGTCAGAGAGATTAGTTTTAAGATTTTTAGATTTAGTAATGAGGTCATCCATATAGTTTTCAAAAAATTTGTGGAAAAGATCATGAAAGATATGATGCATTGCTCGTTGGTAAGTGGCAATGGCATTTTTAAGGCCAAAGGGCATTTTAACATGGCAATAGGTGCCCCATTTTGTGGTGAAAGTGGTCTTATGTTGGTCCTCGAGGGTAATGTCAATTTGCTTATAGCCTAAGAAGCCATCTAGAAGAGATAAAATTTTGTAACCAATTGTGGAATAAATGATGGAATCTATCAAAGGTAAAGGGAAATTATCCTTGGGACAAATCAGGTTAACATTATGGAAATAAATATAAATGAAAATGACCATATTGACCTTTTTATAACTGGGAACAATATTGGAAACCCATTCAGAATAGTCCATTGGTTTGATAAATTTAACATTGGGTAGTTTGATGATTTTTTTGTGATATAAGGTGGAAACCTCAAGTGGAAATTTCCTTTGTTTTTGACATACAGGCTTAGCATCAGGATAAGTAATAATGTTATTCACTATAATTCTAGGGTCAATACTAGGCATGTCCTAGTAGGACTAAGCAAAGATCTCATGATATTTATCAAATAAAAAGCTAAAATTATCATGTTTGGTAGGTGAGAGTTCATGAGAAACTGTAATTGGTCAAGGGAAAGATGGAGTACCATACTCAATGCAAGTGGTTTCTTTGATAAGAATGGAATTACCATCTTGGAAATGGTATGGTGCATTAGGTAAAGAAGAGATTAGATTAGCTTTGGGATCAATGTTAGAGATGAAGTTATTGAAACAAGGGGTTTTAGTTTTAAAATTCCTATGTTTATGATATTACGAAGGAAGTTGAGGTTCTCAAGCATGAAGTATTTCAAGAATAGATTTGTCACTAGGCAAGGTGGGAAGAGGACCATAATATTCAACATCTACTTCAAGATATAGAATTTGATTACCATGGTGATCATGTTCAGAATGTATCTGACTAATATTAGCTACCTTAGCATCTATTGTAATCCCAGGAGTAGGAGAGGTAGATAAATCAAAAGGAATTGGAGTATTGTTGGTTCTAGTGATAGGGGAAGGATCATATGTAATGATTGGATCTATAGGTGGTAAATAAGATGTAAAAAAAAATGGAGTTTGAAAGGTATAATTTTCTCTACCACCCAGGGAGTATCAAGAAGTGAATAATTGGTAAGAGGCACATAACCTTTGGGATCAAAATCAATAGTTATAGAAATGGTATGGACATCTTGGTTAAATGCATGGATCTGAGATAAGGTTTTATGATAGTGATAGACATCCAAGACTCAAGATTAAGCTTGGGACATTATGTAATTATCATCATATTTTTGGATAAATTGTACATTCTTGAGAGTCAGGGGGAGTTTCATAAGGTGAAATCCCAATATTATTGAATGTATTAGGAGACATGATGAGAGGATCTTGAAATAATTTGGCCACTCCAAAATCATTGTAAGTGAAGGCTTATTCAAGTAAGGAAGGCTCTTAAGTATTTCATGGAGGGGTAAAGTTAGTAATATCATCAATAAGAAGAATAATATGGTCCCAAGGTAATAAATAATGAGAAAGCCACTACAAAATGTAGGGAGGTAGCTTGGTAGTATTACAAGTATGTTTCAAGTCATTAGGCTTGTCATCATCATAATCTATAAGAGTGAATTTTAAATCAAGATTAATGTTGATAAACTTAGGTAAAATATCATTATTGATCTTAGGAATGATAGGAATATGATACTAAGATTTAGGATTAGGAAGTTGAATACTCCATCGGCTGGGATCAGCCTTAAGCTTATATTGTTTGCCATTATATAAGAATTTAATACACTGGCTATCAGAAGAAGCAATGGCCCTCATTCTATGATTCCATGGGAAACTAAGGAGTATATTATAAGATAATGTTAAATCAAGGACCATAAGCTTAGTTCAAATTGTCATAGGTCCAATGGTTAATGGAAGCCAATTATAACTAAGTGGTTTTTAATTAGTCTTATTAAAACCATGGCAAGTAAGATGGGTTTGTTTGAGATGATCCTTGTTATAACCAAGTTATTGGATAAGCAACAAAGATGTCACATTAATACCAGAGCCTTCATCAACTAGAATTTTATGGATAAGGGTAGTATTAATGGCTATTTTAATTAAAAGTGGCAGATCATTAGCATGAAAAATAATTTCATCATTGATCATGTCTTCTTCAATAAATTCAATAGAATGCTTGGAATAAGGACACATAGTTTTAATGGTATTTATGTTTGTAAGTTGAGTTTTTATAGAAGGTGGTTCTTCATCAATAGAGGATGGATCTTCAATTTTTTGTAGTTGTTGCATAAGCAACTTGAAATGATAAAGGGAAGTATGAACCAACACCATAAGTGAAATATTAAAATGCATAGAGTTAAGTTCTTCAAGAATGTTCCAATGAAATTTAGAAGAAGAACCAACACAAGGTTTAGGAGGAAAAGTAGATTTTGAAGGAATGGATGTGGTTGGAGGTTCATAAGGAGGAAGTGGTTCCTCATGTACTTCCAAATCTATATTATTAGTTGTAGTGTCCTTGAGAAGTTTCTATTCTAAGGATGGATTTTTAGGTTTGGTAACAGGAGCTTTATGAACTGGCTTGTGACAATAGTTGACCTTATCAGTGTTAACGTATTGGGAATTATTATAGTATTAATCATAATTAGTATTAATGTCATAAACATCTTTGGTATGTGGTTGACTATTTGAAAAATATTTTTGGTTATTTGAGGTAAAATATTTATAAACTTGTTGTTTTTTCGAAGTAGTAGTGTACTCTTGATGACGAAGGTTGATCGTGGCTTCATGATTAAATGAATCACCAAGCATATAAGATACAAAAAAATTAGTGATCCCTCTATAAGATTCATGGGAGTGACCAATGTCAAGATGGGACTAGAAAAACTGATAAGGGTCATACCACTTAGGAGGATTATTAAGATAAGTGAAAGGTTTAGAGGGTGGTAAAAGTTGTTTCATTTTCTGCATAAAAAGTGGTGTTTGAGAAGATGAAGGGATGTCAGCTTTAGTAACTTTGGGTTTGGTTTGTGGAGTGTTACTAGTAATAACATTGGTATATGTTTAAAAAGATACTTTTAGGAGTTTAATATTAGGTTCAAATTGCTTGATAAGAAAGTCTTGATGTTTACCTTGGTTAAGAGCTTCATTAAGTGTTTGAGAAGCAAAGGTTCAAACCTTATATTAAAGAGAGGGAGTTAAATTAGTGCTAAAGAGTTTGAATAAATTATCATCAATCATGTTATGGTTAGTTTTATGGGCCAATGATTTCCATATTTTGATAAAGTATGAGCTGATTTAGTGAGAGATTACTTAGCATTGATGAAGTGGGTAAGACAATTTTTGGGAAGATCATTGTGTTGAAATTCTTTAACTAAAAGATTAACCAAATATTAAAGTTTCCAAATAGATTATACCATTATAATACATCACCAGTAAAGGTTTTAACTAAGAGTTTAGTCATGGAAAAAGTATTAGTTTGGATCCACTCTTTGTAAAGGTTACTAAAAGCTTTGAGAAATGAGGCAGGATCTTTAGTCCCATCATAATTGATAGTTGGAGATGTGTTACTAATATCAATGTACACAATGAAGGGAGATAAAAGCTCATTTTAAATAGTTTGAAGCATATTTTTATTCATGATGGGTTGAGGAATAATATTTCCTGAGGTATTTCTAAGAGGTGGAGGAATGTAATTGGGATTAGTTTGAGGATGGATAGCCAGAGGTTGATTAGCCATATTAATCAAATGATGTTGGAGTTGCATCATTTGACTAGTTTTATATTTTTACATTATGTTCATTTTTTGGGTAACTTGGGAAATAATTTGAGTTATATCAATAGGTGGGTTAGCATTGGTAGGAGCACTCCTTGAATTGGTATTAGGGGGAGGGTTATTAGAAGATGGATTATTAGTTGGATTATTGATAAAACTTGTGTTAATTACTCCCATAATAGTTTGAAGGTTTTGAATATTAAAAGCATCTTGGTAGGTATACAAAGGATCAAACCCATCAACTTCATATTGACATGTTATTTTCACCATGTTACAGGTCATGGATGAAGGAGGGGAAGAGGTGCCCCAAGAGTGATGGTGCTCTTCAGAAGAAAAGAGAGTAATAAATGAACATCCCATATAGTATCTAAATGGATTCAAGTTGTCCAATAATATTTTAGTAGGAGACTTCATGATGATTTGAGAAGAATGAACATAATTATAAGAAGGAGAAATAGAGAACTAGGTCGGTAGATAGCGAAAGCAAAAAAAGGTATAGAGTCAATTGGGTCAACCTAGTATAGAAAATAGGGTCTAAAAATTATACAAAGTCAATAGGGTCAACCTAATACAAAAGATAAGGTCTAAAAAACTGTATAGAGTCGATAGGGTCAACCTAGTATAAAAGATAGGGCTTGAAAACTATATAAAGTTAATAGTGTTAACCTAGAATAGTAGGCAGGGGGAAAATAGATAGTCTATAATAGGCTATGTCGATAGGAATGACTGTGTACTAAAATGGGAAAAAAATTACATTTATTTTTTAAATCAAGAAATGAAAGGAAACACACAATTAATTGAATTAATGATGTCAATCCAATTGAGGCACACAACACAAAACCTTGCACCAATGCTGGCTAATGCAAGTTTTTCTAATACAAAATATAATTGAGCAAAGAGAAAGAAATAAATTTAGAAAGTAAAAACTAAGTGGTCATCCTAAATATTGTTACATTATTAATATGTGTTTTTATATGTGATAAGGAGTTGGTTGTTGATACCACTGCCTCTTGTGGTGGGTTTCTCATTAAAACTCATGTCGTTGTTGCTCACTCAAAATTTGTATCAAAGCCTCTTTATTTGTGAATATCTACTCCATTAAAGATTCTATAATAAACTATTATTCTCATCGAATTGATTTTAAACTTCCTTGCTTTGAAACTTTCTCTAGGTTATTTTTTTCATTGAGTCATTGGCCATTTTAAATTATCATAAGCCTCTTTTATATCTGTAAGGCTATATACCCTATCCAGAAATTTCTCACTTTTCAGAACTTAATCTCTTACTATGGAATTTGGAAAATCCCAAGAATCTTCCACAGTAGAAATTTTAAATGAATCAAAATTTGAAGAATAAATGAATTACCTCCTTTTGTTTCAGAACAACTCTCTGAGTGTCTTGGCATTGAAGTCTTAGAAGAAACCCTTGAAAAGGAAAATAGCCTATATAAACCTTCAACTTTAAATTTTTCCCAAGTATATAATAAATCCAAACTTATAAAGTCTAAGTTTGTTTATGATACTACCTACATGTCTTTTATAAAACCTCGTATTAAGTTTGTAGAGCTCACATTAAGTTATAAGCCTAAAAGGTCTTTCCAAACAAAATTGTTATCTTTATTACCAAAGATAAAAATTAATTACATCCATTCACATGAAGATGAAGTTTGTCCATTTTGGTCTTATCCAAGTTCATATAACTACTTTGATCCCATGTAGTATAAAACTAGTTTTATATCTAGCTTTGTGTGATAGACACCAAGTTAGTTTGAAACATGCTTATTAGTTATCCAGTCTAAGTAGGATAAATGACCAAGTTATTTATTTTAAATTTTGTCCTAACCTTTCAGTATAAGTTTAAGATAAGGGATGTAAAGAAGTCAAGCATGGATCTTTAGATTGTTGGGGATTGTTCGCATCATTGTTTGGTCTAGATATGTTTGGAGAATTTAAATATACCTCCATAAATATAACTATTATGTATAGTATGACCAATACAAATCACCCCAAGATTTTAGTATGCTCACAAATTAAGTGGAACTATCTAGTTACAAAAGGGACATATATAATCTATTGAAATCCCCTCTATTTAGAAGCTTGATTGACTGAAAAAAGTTTCACCCAAAATGAAAGGTCAAGCTATTATCCACAAAACTAATGGAAGAATAGTAAATATTGTACCTAGGTCTCTGTCTCTTAAAAATTCTTCTAGTAGATTGTCTCCTTATAGACCTTCATCTTCCTCCTCAACACGTACTACTAGATCTGGCCATATTACTATAGAAGATGAAGATATAAATCAAGGACCTGATCCTAGAGATCAGCTACCATCTACAATGATGAGTCTTCCTAGAGAATAAGCTCTAGAATTTTATATAAATAAATAGGTCATTGTGTATAAAGGTGGATGATAGCCACCCCACAAAGGTGTATAAAAATAGTAAGAAAGTGTTGTTAGCTATTTCTTTGCATCTTACCAAGGAGAAGCTAAGCCTTCTAATGAATTTAAGCAGAGGAATTATGTATCAAGATTTAATGCACACCTTGCCAAAAATTTTGATGACCTATGTAAAGATGTCTTGTAAATTGGACACAGTATAAATAGATTAACAAATCTTGAAGACAATACTAACCATCTCTATCATGAGATTTCTTAGACTAATTCATTGTTAACAAACTAGTTATCTTCTATAGATACTAAGCTTGCAGCCTTAGAAGAAACTCTTGATTAGTTAGTCAAGCAAGATCTGGATGCTTCAAATGAAGCACAAATTCATGTATTATCCTATGAAGTTAAGTTTGGATCCAATTTCAAACCTCATAAATGGAGCATGAATCATAGTACCTCTCTGATGCAAAGAACATAGATACCCTTACAACCATGGTATCCTAATATTGATGATACTCTTAACCCCTTGAATGAAATCTCTACTTGGTGTAATTTAATGAGGGTCATTACTATAGCATCTCATTTAGATCCACCTGCTAATACTATTTTTGCTTCAAAATTCTTTTGGGGAATTATTACCTAGTGGTGGGATTTTATGATAAAGCAAGAATAAAAGGAAAGGATTCATCATCAACCAGATCCTTTAGCTACACTATATCATAAATTAACTAATGAGTTTACACCTCTTGTCGGCAATCATGAACTGGAATCCAAAAAATGGTTGCTCGAAATGGAGCTATGTGATTTAAAATAGTTTGATGCATTTGCTAAGTAGTTTTGTGAACTAGCTTATGAAAGCAAAAGTTTTGATTCCATAGAAATAAAATTAAATTTTATGTATGCACTTCCTTATAATCTCATTGATAAGGTCATTACATATATTGATCTCAAAGGACTAACATTGAATGACATGTCTCTTACTGATGTCATTGATTTTACCAAGAAATAGGCCATGTAGTTAGTCTTAGAAACCAAAACCATCTAGAAGCTCACTAAGCATCAAGCCTCCCAAATTGATCCTATATTTATAAAAACTACACCATTTGGCTGTCAGCAATTCATCTAGCCTCATAAGCACCAAGAGAAATAGTGTCACACCCATTTCTCCTTCAATCATCGCTCTTTACCATGAAATCATTCTTATACTCCTCACCACTTTCTAAAAAATTGAAGAACTCCTTATTCTCCATCCAAAACTCCTATTTGTTATATCTGTCACAAACCTAGTCATATTGCTCTATAATTCCATTGTAAAAATCCTATTGTCAAATCTATCTTTTCCTCCAATGCAGCCACATGGTGGGATGTTATTGACATAGAAGAAGATCTATTCCAAAAAGATGACATCTATGAGCCCATTCTAGATGAACTCTTTGAAGAATATTTTGATAACGTTGACGCTCTTAAATCATTAGCTGATGATTTGGAAAAACCACTCACAAACATGCAAAGGCCAAGATGTCAAGACTATTCTACTCTTACATTTGAATCATATGGTAGATGGTCTCACCATCATGATGAAATAACAAAATGAGATTCCAGACCAAGGAATAGAGGACCTAACAGAGGAAGAAGTAACTCCAGAGTAAGGCAGCCATTCATGCCCAGAATGCCACCAACAATGCAAAGGCCTTTTAACCCCACTTTGCAATTTCCAATTTCCTTCAAGACTAATGACTCTTGGATATGAAACAAGTTTAGAAGTACTGATCCCCCAAGAGATATCCATTCTCTAAAGATTGAACCTCAGTGGGATATAATATTACCCACAGAAGAAAATGAAGAAGATACAGAGGCAAAAGATTCTTTCTTTTCTAAACTAGAATACTGCTCTAAATAAGGAAAATGTAGCAACCTTTAAGAAGAAGAAGATGAAGCACAAAATGAATAAGAATTCTACCAAATTCCATTCTAAGATCCAATAAGGCACAAACTGGTATGTACAACTATTCTTTCATTGGAAATACCACAGCTGGTTTATCTTACACAACTGATCAATGGAAAATTTGCTCAATTTATTACTATTGAGATTAATGGATGGCTGGTAGATGCACAAGTTGATATAGGTGCTTCACTATCCTTTTCCAAATCATAGATCATCTAAGAATAGGAGAAATTGGATGGTTCTCTTACTTATAAGAGCATAGACGTACAGGGTAATAGTTTTGTCTGCAATATGTATAAATATCAACAGCCCCTTAGAATCTAAAATAAAATCTTCCATTGTGATTTTTTTGCACTTGATAAAATGCCTAAAGATATTATTATAGGTGGAGCCTTTATATATAGACATTCTCCATATGATTCTATCACTTAAAGTGTCATGTTCACCATTGACAATGAAAGGCTAAGGATTCCTTGTTTAGTTTATGCTACTGACAAATTCCCAAGTTTAGTGACACAAACTCTTGAAGATATAATCCCTACAGAAATCCAAGAAATAGGAAAGAAGATTAAAGCCACTATCTATTTTGATAACCTTCAGCAGTTATGGTTAAAATATTTGCTTAAAATGGAAATCGAGATCATGGAAGGCAAATAGATAAAAATTGGAAAGAAAATTCCAATCCTTGCCTAGGATTATAATGATATAGAATCCCAAATAAAATAATTAAAGGCTAATGGTTTTATATAAAAATCAACCTCTCCTTTTTGCTGGTATGCCTTCATGGTAAACAAACATTCAGAATAAAAGAGAGGAAAAAAGAGAATGGTCATCAATTATCAACCACTAAATGCCATTACCCAGCCTTATCCATATCTGATACCAGATAAAATCTACTTACTAAATAAACTTTCCAAATGTAATTATTTCTCATAATTTGATTGTAAATTCAGCTTTTATCAAATCAGGGTTAAAAAAGATGATAAAGAGAAAACAACATTCAGCTTTCCTTTCAGCCATTTTCAATGGACTATCATGCCATTTGGTCTAATGAATGCTCCATCGTTCTATCAATCTCACATGGACCAAATATTTAAATGCACTTCATATTTCCTTTGTGTATACATAGATGATATTTTGATTTTTAGTAATTCTCTTTTTGATCATTACTCCCATCTTTTAAAATTCTTAGAGCTGGTAGAAAATGTAAGAATAGTCATGTCTGATACAAAGATTCAACTTTGTAGAATATAATGTAATTTTCTTGGGATGATTATCCAAGATTCAAAGTTATAGGTCCAGCCACATATCAAAGAGAAGGTCATCAATTTTCCTGAGAGGCTAGATAAGCCAAAGCTTCAAGCATTTTTAAGATTGTTAAATTTTTGAATAGATTTTATCCTACTTTGGTGAAGAAAAGTTCATACTTCAAGAGCTTCTCTAGAATAAAAACAAAACATTTTAATGGAAGGAAGAACATACAGCTACTATCCAAAAAATCAAGACTAAGGTCTCTTTGCATCCAAAACTTCACATCCAAAAATCTGACCAGTTCTTGGTTTATATTGATGCCTCTGATATTGCATGGGGAGGAATGCTTGTTTGTAAATATGAAAATAAAGAGGTTGTATTTGAGTTTTCTAGCAGTGTATTTAGTGTAGATATTTTAAAATGGATCTCTTCAGATAAAGAGATTTATGATATGAATAAATGCTTAGAGAAATTTATGTTGAAAATTCTTCATCTACCACATTTTATTATAAAAACTAATTGTACTAGATTTCTGACCTTTAGAGAAAAGGATCATGGTCGGAAAGATGGTCATGATAAATATGTTAGATGGCAAGCCTTTTTTAATCAATTTAATTTCTCTGTAGAACATGTAAAAGGCACTGAGAATATAACAATAGATTAGCTTAGGATAAATCCACCAGCAACTTTAATGCACCAACCCTATCCTAGTTTTAACATAACCAGAATATATAATCAAGGATTTACTTCCTTGAACATTCTTGTTCAAGAACATATTCTAAGAGAAGGGTTGAATCCCTATTATACAAGGATTTCTTATGCCTCCAGTGTAGAATTCAAATGTCTTTTGTAGCCTCTATCTAGGCATATCACCATAACCAAATAGGCACCGTTACTATAGAGATACTAAATAGTGAATTGTTATTTTGGCAATTCACCGAATTATTGAAATGACCTTTATGAACCTAGCATATCAAGATAAGATCATCTCATAATTATCATCTTTATAGATGGATTGTGTGGTATGAATCTCACTAAATTCATGAATAATAAAATCATGATCAAGACACCATCATACACACCATCATCTATCGACAACTAGAATGGGAATCTTATTTCCATATCAATCCTCATTGTCATGCATGTGAAGCTAGACACCAACACTGGTGTCTTTTGACTATGTTCCAACTATGATGTCTCTTTCAACCCATAAATGAAGATGACTTATTGACTGAAGTAGAAGTAATGTTGGACCTACCAAGCCAGACATCTTCATCTAATACTTCTAATAGTATCTCTCTGTAGCTAACTTTTGTGTTGTAAAGCATGATGGGACAAACACCACCTTAGCAAAAGATTCTAGGTAGGACCTCCCAATTGCTATAAAATAAGATCTCTCTGCTTAGTATAAATATCAAAGAAATATTTTAGATTTCTCATAGTTTTCTATTGATCAAGTGTATGCTCTTCTATTTCCCTTTCAGGACCCTAAGAATTAGAAATTTGATTTAGTAAGTTATAGTCTGTAAGTTTGAGTATTCATTAATACTAAAGCCATAGCCATTCAGCCCCTGCCTCCTGTCGTGGGTTTCTCATTAAAACTTCTATCATTTTTGCTCACTCAAAATTTAAGCAAGGAACTAGAAATCAATCTAAAGATGGTTTTAGGACATTTGGGTTGAAAGGGATCTATATGGGTAATGATATTGGCTTGGTATTGGGGCCTACCCCCTTACTTCACACATTGTAGTGATAAGGTGTCGGGTGCTTAGCCAAAATATACCATTAACCACATTTTTATACTTGGCCAAAAAACTAATTTGGCTTCCCCCTTGGTGATGAAATCAAATTAGATAGGCCTTAGATAGATAATTGTTAAAGTATTATATGCATTAAAATATGCTTGCCACACTAATCTTGCTAATTTCCATTAATTTTAATAATCACCACTAATTTAGTCTAATTCCCAGCTATATTAACCTTTGGCCAGATACCCATACCCCATTCCTATATCCCATATAACATTTATCCCATCCTATAACTAATTAATACTATTATTAAACCTTTATTAAACCCCATTACCTACTAACCTACTCCCTAAACCCATTAGCTAATTTTAAATTCAAAAATAAGCCAACTACCTACCTACCACCCTACACTAGCCCTTCCTAAACCCCTAAACCCTATGGGGAGATTTATAGAATTTGAGGATTCTATAAATCTTCCCCAACTTAGCCCCTTCCTCTATAATTTTCCTATTCTAGAGATTTCCATGAAATTAAAAACTCCACAAAAATTCCCTAACCATAGATCTTAATGGCCCAAATTTGAATTTGGACCATAAATCTTCCCTCCATTTTCCTATAAAAATAAACCTTCCCTTCACCCTCCAATTAATGAAAAATCACCTTGAAATACATTAAGCTCTTATATCAAGCATCCATAATAGCCTTCAAGTATTCCATCAAAGCCATTATCCATATCTATATCCTTTTGGAAGCCATTGTCAAGCTATCCCGAGCAATCTAACAATCAAGATATTCAAGCTCAATTACATAAGTTTGAATCCTAGAATGGATCCATGAGAAGGTAAATAGGATGGTAAGAATGTGTTATTGGCTCTGATTTATCTTCTTTATCCTTTCCTATTAGTTTCATTATATTTTGGGTTGTAATTTTGATAATATTACAAGAATCCTAAATTTGGTGCACATTTTGGTGACCACGGTGGGACCAACCTCCCTTATTTAGGCTAACACTCTTGTTAGAATAATTTTAGGTGATTACAGGACTAACTATATGTCGGATCAAGGCTATATTTTCAATTTTTGACATGTTCCATAAAAATGGTTGGATTGTTCTGTTAGTGGTAATATTGTAGTCATAGCATTGTTAGTCAAAATAATGATATCATAGGATAATTCATTTTTAGTTAAGGGTCTAGTAGGCTTTTAGGTTTTGAAAATACCATGACTATGATAGTTGTGGGATTACCCTATTATTTATGGCATTGATGTTCCTAATGGTGATATTGTGGCATCTCATAATAAACATTAGATTTTGAGACCTTTTGTATTGACTTTCTTTGTTTCTTCAGGTGTGTGTTTTTTTGTGTAGGACAAAAGTGATTCTTACAAAATCAATTTTTCTAGACATATTCAACAATCCCATGAATCCCTACCTAATGAGTTCTTCCTAGTAATAGTGATATTATAGATTCCAATAATGGTATTATTAAATTTAATAACTCAATACATAATATAGGTTGTCTTTTGATATTGTTCTACCTCTATAGGTTGTTTGCCTTTGTAAGTTGTTAAGTCTCTGTACAGGGTAGAAGTAGGACTCATCCTTAGCTTAGGTAAACATCTCCTTTTCACAATCCCATCATGCACTTAATAGCATTATTGTTCTGATATTAGTGATATTGTAGATTATACTAGCAAGATTGTTAAGATTTATAATTAAGGGGATATTTTGACTAGGTAAAAAGATAGTTCATATCCTTTGGTATTTTGGTTGTCTTGTTTTAGAGTTATGTTAATAGGAAGAAGAATTATACATACATTTGACAAACCTACAACTCCCTTAATATCAAAATTGACTTGGTAGTAGTGAGGTTATCATTCTTAGTTACAGTATTACACACTCATCAAAAAATTGGTAAAACACTATCCCTGTTTCTTTTATTTTGTCATTCATAAAGTTATTGGGTTTTGGTTAGTAGGGAGGTGAAGATCTATAAGTTGTAAGTCTGAAACTATCCCCTTTTACTAGCAAATCTTCTTACAAACATTCCTTCATATAGCCAATTTGACCTTTATTTATATCTAAAGATAGTCTACTTATAAAGGGTGTTTTTTTATCCTATAGGGTTTTTTAAAACACAAGAGCAAAGGATTTTTGTCTGAAGACTCATCTTACAGGATGGTTCAACCCCATATTTCAATACCATTACTCCTTCAGTCATGAGGTTGCCCTAAAAATAATGAGATTGTTATCCCAAGATGTGGCTTTATAGTTTGGCATAGTTAGGGCTAGTGTTAGACTATAATAGTATTTTCATTATAAATAATTGTATTTAAAAACAAATCCCTATAAATTATTATTTTTAATTTGGTAGGATTTTTATAATTTTAATCTCATATATAGGTTTTTTTGTTGTAGTGTTGTAATATTGATAGTGAAACTTTTCTATCAGTAGCAGCTTGTTTAGTTCAAGTAGAGATATTGTCTGACCATATTAGTCTTATAGCTAACTGTAGTAGTTAATTTTCAAACCCACCATTAGGTTCTTGTGATATTGATCTCTCAGTAACTTGGTTGTGCACTCTGGTCATGGGATTACCCTATGCACTTAGGGGATTGTAGGGACCTAAAAGACTATAGAACTTGAGTTTCTAACCATTTTATTATAGGTTCCTTGAGGATTTTGGCACCCCAATCAGATATTTAACCCTTTATGATTCTAGGGATGAGTTTCACTATCATTTTTTCTTTAGATTCTGTTATATTAGAAATATTGTTGATTTAGATAGATCATTATCTAGTTGATTGTGAATACTTGTTTGCTCATTATGAGTGTTTTTTTTCTTGTTAATTTGTAAGTAATTTGGCATATCATGCCAAAGCTCACATAGGTAGCTAGAAGTAGTTAATTAATTGTATCGTGTGTTTGCCTATTTGGTGAGCCCTTTCTTAGGATAATATGCAACGTAGATTTCATCACCATGCACACAACTTAGTCTATAGGGGTTAGTGTTTTGGATTTTAGCAGTATGATCTAACCAAAATCCATGTTCTATTAGAGTATAAATATAAGGATATCTATCATTACAACCTAAGTGAAACCCCCGATAAAGGGTTTCATGGAGTGAGGGTTGATCAAGCCCATATACCTACGGTAGTCAAATATCCTCCTACACAGACTTGGGCCCCAATGTACCATCATGTATATTGGGTAATCCCCTAGATCCTTTTTTAAACCTTATAACAAGGGACTTCAATTATAATAGGTGTTCCACTACATGCATTATTAATAGTGTCAAAGTGACCATCAAGTGAAAATAAGGTTGAGAGGGTTTGGTCAATTCTGTAATCGGTCGCTAGCCTATAGACTCACTTGTGAAGCCATTAGATGGTGTGGGAATCACATTACACTCCCATAAAATTTAATAATTAGGTATATACTTATACATGATTGTTTGTGTGTTTTGATGAGACATGTTTTGTATTATAGTTGAATCTGTCACACCCATAATTTTTTAATGCATACATTATAAACCTATATGATCACATCCATCATCTCATCATCATTTTGTTAGCTCTTTCCTTCATCTCATTATCATCTCCTTTTGACTATCCACATCATATCTTCACTTCATATCATTTACTTTAATCCACACCCTTTTCATTCCTTATCACTTTCCACATTCATCCTAATATCATCTTTTTCCTTAAAAATTTTGACCAATATTTTGACCATCATATACCATCATAGTCACACTATATCATTCTATGATTCCACACTTAGTCAATAGTGCCTCTTGTGTCTACACCCATCCCATAACACTAAGTGTCCACTACCTTTTGTCATATCCCTTTTGACCATCACACTTCCCCATCTCCTTTTATCCATATCATTTATTTTACTTCTTCATCCTACCCACACTCCATAGGATCCATCTCACTCAACACCATCATATTTTCACATCCTTCCTTGTACATTCTAATTAGACCCTTATCTCACATCCATTCCCTCACCTATATCCATTCCATAGTGTTTTTATATATGCATCCTTAAATATTTGACCATCCTATTTATATCATCCCACATATAGTGTTTAATCACTTTATATCCATTCTCTTCATCAACCATTTCCTTTATATTTCCATCTCATAGATATACCCCCTCCACTAATCCACACATACCATATTAGACCAATTATTTACCTACATCCATAGTCTCATATAATTATCCACTTTTTTAGATTAATTTAGAACACCCCCCATTATGTCATATCCACCTTCCATCACATTTTATTTTAATTATTCTATTTCTATAACCCATCTTCTATACCAGCCATCCACTTATCCCCCATCTTATATTTGTATATCATCCCATTCCCTTACTTATTTTTTATTCATAGTTCATCTATTATTTTCCCCTTTTATTCTTACATCATCACATTTTTTTATAATCTATTCCTTACATTGAATTACTCATGCTTCCACCCTAGCTTATCATCACATCATCCTATCCCCTTGAATTTTCCTTGCCCACATTATCCACCTATCCTAATTCTATCTCTATTATCCTCATATCATCCTAAATAATCTGTCATCTTCATTATATCTATATAGTCCATCCCCCATGACTACTTATTCATCCAATTTATATCATTCTTATCCTCTTTTTAATTACCTATCCACATAGTCTATTCATCCACCCATTTGGTCATCATATCATTTTTATTAACACTAATCCATCTTTCATAATAATTATCCATTTATCCATTTATTTTATCTCCATATCAGCCTATCCATATAAGTCCACCTTTCATAACTATCATTTACATTATCCATAAGACATCATTTATATCCCACCACCCAACGTACCCATATAATTCACTTACTTTATCCTTGTATCAGCATACCTCATTATAAGTGGTTGATTCACATAGTCCATATTTCATCCATCCTAATCATGTATTAACCCATATTCTATATTTAGTGTACATTTATTAACCCATATTCTATATTTATTTTACTTTCCTCTATTCATTTTGTCATTTCTCCTCCATTTATCCATCCTTCCATCTTATCTTATCCCCATAATCCATCCCATTTTAGTTAGTCTATCCACATAGTATATATTTCACACATTACTACATATTAGTTCACCCCACTTGTCCATATACCATCCTATCATCCATATAGTCCATTTTCTTCCATATTTTATATATCCTCCTATATCCTTCCCTCCCATTTAATTATTCTATCTTCATATCCCACCATCCACATTTACTACCTATACTACCTTTGATATATTTCCCATCCCATTTGGTTATCAATCCATAATCCTCCCACAAAGTCCATTCACATTCAACAAAATTAGCTTTTGTATACATTATTCCATACCATTTTGAGATTTTTAACATTCTACATCTATCTTAATAATTTTATACCCCATATTGCACAGTCCTTTCTTATCACTTGTGTATATCCATCCTTTCATAAAACCATCCATAGTCACCCTTCATCTATTTTTTTAATGTCCATCCTTGTTTGGAAACTAATTTCATCCGAATCCACCCCTCCCATTCAATTATATTGAGTGGTTTCTTTTGTCCAATTTCTCACATCATACATATTTATCATACCTCATTATCATCCACTTCTCCCATCTCCTTTTCAAATACTAGTTTTTATCTAAAAGCTAAACTTTTAGTGGTCACCCATCCTTTTAAAATTATTAATCTTCTTTTTACTTGAAATTATCATTATACATATCCTTATAATACATCAATATATCACCCATCACTATCCTCATCTCTATCAGGTATCTTTATCCTCTAGCACCCATCCACTTGTCCATTTTCTTGTTGATAAAGTTATTCGATCCCATCACCCTTGATTATCTTTGATAAATTGGTTTCTTAATAGAATCTATCTTTTTGTAATTTTTAGTCACCTTATTTGTCTACATCTTCATCTCTAACCACTATTATTCTAACTTCTAAACCAAAGCAAGTATTTGAAAACCACTGACCTCATCACATTTCAACCTCTCACCATAGTCATCCAAACCTGATCTCAACTTCACCTTGGACAAGGCTCTAGTCAAGATAATAATACCATGGAACAAATGATGGATCCTAATCAAGAATATTATGAGAACTATAGTGACATGCATACACCTCAGGCAGAGAATGAAAGATATAATCCCCTCCACAACGAGGATATCTAAAACCTCATAGATTAATATTTATACAAGAACTATGATCAAGCTCTAGCATGAGCCATAGAAATAGGGGTCACCTTACCATCTACCTTTGACCATACCCTCTTAAATAATATAATCCACATGTCAAGTCCAAATTTACCTCATCAATATGCTCATCATAATCCTTGAGAAGAAATAGAAGTGGACCATGGATTCATGGATGAAAAGGGACACTAACCACCCCTTATTAACAACCATATTGAGCCTAATAAGAGATAAGTTACCATCAAAGATAATTTGGATCAACTCACACAATATATTAACCTCCTCCTTTGTAATCAATGACCACCATCACCATGACAAAATAATACTAATACCACTAATAATGTTAATAATCTTGATAATGCCAACAATACCAATAATCTTAGCCATACCAACAATGTCACCAATAGCACCCACCACACTCATATTCTGCAAAGAAGTCACAATATACATACCTTTGCCCAAAAATGGAAGATGATGAAATAAACCCTCCAATAGATGGATCTTCAATCTCAAAATCTCAAATATAGATATGAGAATTTTTGCTCATCACCCTTAGACATCAACATTTTTCAAACCCTTTTTCCCTCACATTTGAAGTAAAAAAAATTGAGAAATATAGGGGAAAGGGAGACCTAAGAGACCATGTACATGATTTCTATGTAGCTTGTCATGAAGTAGCTTATGAGGATACTTATCTATTGAGGCTATTCCCTAAGAGTCTAATAAGACTGACATTGGAATGGTTTATGCATCTGGCCAAAGGGTCAATCTCAATATTTATTAAATTAACCAATAAATTTGTCAAACATTTCTCTTTTAATATAGAACATGACATTTCTATCATTGACCTTTATAACACAAAATTATGTAGTGGGGAAATCCTCATCTACTTTTTGTATAGATTGCATGGTTTGGCAAGATAGTTGAGGAATAGTGTACCCAAAAAAGAACTAGCCAAAACATTTGTGGATAATATCAACATATAACTAAAGTACCAATTGAAACTAAAGTGTGTTAAAATGTTCAATGAGATCATAAAAAGGAGATGCGGATCAAAAAGGCCCTTATCAAAAACGGAACCATCAAATTGTTCTCCCATAATGAGCACACTTTAAATACAAATAACTCCTTTTTAGGAAAACCCATGATCTTTAATAAGAACAATAATTTTGGGGGTAATGGAGTGATTTATTCCAAGACACAACATGTACAAACAATCCAAAGGAATGGACCCACATAATAACCTAATATCTCTACCATCAAAGTTATACGACGCAAGCCTAAGCCTCACACAAGCAAAATGCCACTAACAAGTTTAGGGGTCCCACTAGAGATGGTCTTGGAACAATTAATTACTACCAACATGATTACTCTACCTAAAATTATATTGGTGGATGAACATCAACCTAAACCTAATTGGTACCATGAAGATAAGTTTTGAAAATATCATCAAGTAAAAGGGCATGATATAGATAAGTGTATGCAGTTAAATAACTATATCTAAGACCTAATAGAAAGAGGTGATATTGATATTAAAGGATAAGTGTCATCAAATAAATTAACAAATATACACTTTGGAATTTATAAATATCCTCTACCAAAGCATGAGTAAAGGAATCAGAGACCCCAATAGGACTAGGGTTAAGCATCATCTTCCAATTACACTAATTATCATAATGTTCCCTATCATTACATTAATACCATAAAAATGTACAAAATCCAAAAGCCCACTCCACCTCCATCTCCCATCCTAAAACTAAATAGGGATAGAACCAATTTCATTGTCACTACATGATTCAATAAGATTATGATTCCCATAGCACCCCCTCAAGATCCTTTTACCTCATCTTCTACACCTAGGGGGAATACTTATAATAAAACCTCAAGTGGGTCTCATAAAACTTATGATATTATTTAGCAATTATAAAAGACTCCTACTCAAATTTCCATAATGGATCTCCTTAAGACATCGGCCTTCCATAGGTAAATATTAAATCAAGTACTCAATGATTTAAAAGTGCCTAATCACCTAGATACAAATTAGTTCTAGGCACTAGTGGCACATTTATCTCCCTCTAAACAAATTAATTTTATCACCCAGGATCTACCTCCATCTGGCCCACATCACAACTATCCATTGTATATTGAAGTCACCATCACCCATCATCATGTCTCATGTGTCATAATATATGGAGGATCTATGCTTAATTTATTCAATCTAGATTTCTTAAAGAAACTAGGATATTCTAAAACATTACTTGGGCCCACCTTGATAATGATAAAACCATATGATGATAATGAAATACCATCAGTTGATACAATCTATCTTCCTATCATTGTGGGACCCTTAATTCATCAAACCTTGGTACATGTTGTGAATGTAGACTTACCATATAACATGTTTCTCAAGAGGCAATGGATTCATGAGATGCAAGCCATACCATCCACTCTCTATTAGTTCTTTAAAATCCCTCATTCAAGAATACAAGTCACCATTCCTAGATTTATTGACCATTATATCTATCAAATGGATCAATACATATCCCTATCACCATATCTTGACACTAAAAATTATATCCTTAGTTTCAAGGCTACCAAATATATCTCTCCCAACCAACTAGAGTCCACATCTACTCTAAAACCTGATCTCACCAAGCTAAAAATCACATCCACTAGCTATAGATAATATGAATATAAAACCTTTTGCATTGGTGATCTCCCCTTATCCCCACATAGCTATGGGTCCCCAGGAATGAAAAAGAGCAATCCCATCAAATATCAATCTAGACCAACAATTTTTGAAAGTGTAGGGTTTTTGTCCAATGATTACATTAAATATGGGGATGATGATTGGATTCTAATAAATGATGAGATCTTCATCTCACCCAAGCAAATATATCTCAAAGTCCATCGAATGATGGAGAATATGAACTACAAAGGAAAAGGACTGGGAAAATAGGAATAAGGCTGATTAGAACCTATCACAGTTCAATAAAGTTCATCAAATTTTGGGTTAGGGTACAAACCATATGATTATGATCTAACTAATATCATTTTTAATTATCTTTTGATGAATGAGTCATCTTTTCTCGAGGAAGACATCAAAATAGGTTACGTCTGTAGTCACTTCAAAGAGCTTGCTTCCATGAACCTTTTCATTGACACCACTATATCCACCATCAATGTCTCCCTTTGTTATCCTTCCCTCATAGACTATGAATCAAATCAAGATCCTACTTTTTATACATTTCAAAATGGTGAGGCCATTTTATAATTCATGGGAGCTCAAGATTCTATGCCATCCAAAGATCACAAAAAGGGATTTTCCATCAATCTTTGCCAATCAGCATATTTTAGGGAATAACAAACGTCCCACATTTAAAGTAAGGAGGAATATTCTGAAGAAGGATAATCTATCAAAGAAATAGATGAACTTCCATATAACTCCTTCACATTAGAAGACTATTTTGAAATTGACATTGAACTACTAGGTTGCTTCACTTTTGACAATCCAAAAGTCTCATTGCCCCATTATTTACAAAACCAATCACCCTCTCTTATTAAGGAGGTGATTAAAGTTAATATTTGAATTGATAAACATCCCAAGATAGTGAAATTGGGGGCATCTCTTACAACTAAGGAATGTGAATACCTTATTGAGTTGCTAAAGGATTTTATTGATGTATTCACATAGATCTACTCTGACATGCTAGGATTAGATCTTTCTTTAGTGGTACACCACCTAGTTGTCCATCCCAATGTAAAACCCATTAAATAGAAACTATGTAAAATTCATCCTAAGGTGGTATTATTAGTCAATGAAGAATTATATAAATTCTTAGAAGTTGGATTCATTTGTCCCATTGATTATTTAAAATGGATTTCCAATATTGCTCCTATAAAAAAGCCATAAAGTAGAATCTATATATGTAATAAACTTCAAGATATAAATAAGGCATGTTCAAAAGATGACTTCTCATTTCCCAATATCGACATGATTATTGATTCAAAATATCACTGCAAAATGTTGTTCCTCATGGATGGCTTCTCAGGGTATAATCATATCAAAATATCCCTTAAAATGAACATAAAATAGCATTTATTACTCCATGAGGTATGTTTTATTATAAATTCATGCCATTAAACCTTAAGAATATAAGATCCACTTATCAAATGGAAATGATTATTATCTTTCATGATATGATGCATGACATCATAGAAGATTATGTCAATGATATTCTAGTGAAGTCTTGCCTCAAATCAGAGCACCATGTGGTTTTTAGAAGAATCTTTGAAAGACTATGAGAATATAAATTAAGGGTTAATCCCAAAAAATGTGTTTTTAGAGTAACATCAATAAATGTTTTGGGATTTATAGTCTCAAAAAGGGGCACTGAGGTGGACCTAACAAAAGTTAAATTAATTACATAAATGCCCCCATCATGTAATCTTAAACAACTACATAGGCTTTACAGAAAACTTTAGGCCATAAGGCATTTTATCTACAACTAGTTGATAAATTTCATCCCTTCACTCATCTATTAAAGGAAATATATTTCCATTAGAATGAATAATGCCAATAAACTTTTGACAGATTAAAATAATACTTGGAAAACTCACCTTTTTTATCACCACCAACTCTGAGAAAGCCCTTACTCCTTTACATTTCAGAAACATCATGTGTTATTAATGCTCTTCTTTCACAACACAATAATCAAGGTGAGGAGCAAGCTATCTATTACCTCAGTCACACATTGATATCATACAAGCTAAACTATACTCCTATTGATAAAGCATGTTTAGTTATAGTTTTTACATCATAGAAGTTTTGACATTACATGTTGAATAATCATATATAGCTTATCATAAAAGTTGATCCTCTCAAATATTTACTATCCAAAATAGCACTTACAGGATGAGTAATAAAATAGATAATCCTACTCAGTGAATTTGACATCGAATATACAAATCAAAAAGCTATAAAGGGATAGGTTATTATAGATCAACTAGCAGAGATAACTGAGCCCATTGCAACAAACTTATAAGATGACTCCATCCTAAACACCTCAAAAGTAGAGATCCATAATTTATACTTTGACAAATCATTTACTACTCATGGATCTAGGGCAAGCATCCTCTTGGTCACCCTTTAGGGTGATCTCATTCAAAAACCATTGCACCTTGCCTTCCCTTGTACTAACAATATTTTAGAATAGGAAGATTTGATAGCTAGACTCCAACTAGATATTCAATGGAACATCTAGCAATTACAAGTATTTGACGACTCACAATTAATCATAAAATAGGTTAATGGTGACTTCCAAATGAAGGCACTATAAATAATTGGTATATCAATTAAAGATAATTTTTTAGTCTATCACATTTGAATAGGTACCATGAGAAACCAATAAGGCAGTTGATTCTATGGCCACTTTAGGCTCACTCATTGACCTCTTTAAATATGTCTTGGGGGGCAATTTCTTGATCGAGCATTTAATTATTTTATCCTATCAATCATTGGATCCACTTCAAATCTATATAATAAATGATCCCAGTCTACCCTATTACCATGATATTTATAGGTACCTTCATGACAATATCCTTTCCCCTAACCTTAACTACCATAAGCATAAAGATTTCATCTATTAAAATACCTAATATACCATCCTTGGTAGTACTCTCTATCAATGGGGTTATGATGAGACCTTGTTGAGATGTTTAACATTAGATGAGGCAACTCAAGTAATTAGAGAGTTCTATGATGGTATCTATAGAGGGCTCATCAGTGAAATGGCCCTAGCCAAGAATTTCCTCTAAATAAGATATTACTGGACAACTATGGAAAAGGATGTTTGTTAGTACATGCACAAATGTGTGGCCTACCAAAAATATTGGAATAGATAACACAAGAGTTATAACCCATCATTATTCCATGTCCCTTCTCCATATGGGGCCTTAATTTGATTTGTAAAATTAATCCTGCCTTCTCTGATGGTCATAACTATAGAGTACTTCACCAAGTGGGTAGAAGCAATGTCACCCACTTATACTATAGGAATTTAAATATCAAAATTCACCCTTAATCAAATCATTTTCCATTTTGGTATCCCTTCTAACATAATTTTTGATAATCGCAAGTCCTTCAAGAATCAAGAAGTCAAGGCCTTGTGTCAAAAATATCATATCACACAGCATTTGTCCTCCCCATATTATCCCTAAGGAAACATGTAGGTAGAAGCAAAAAATAAGACTCTTGTCAAGATTTTTAAGAAGACTATCAATCAAGTTGGATGCAATTGGCACACTCAGCTATATCCAGCATTTGGTCTTAATGAACCAATGTCTACACACCAATAGGGACTACTCTATATGCCTTGGTTTATGGTGTCAAATCCATCTTACCAATAAAATTATAACTCCCTTCTCTTCCAATCTCATTGAGATGTATCATCACTAACCATAATCTCATACAAGAGTGGTTGTAGGAATTGGAACTCCTAGATGAAAAAAGATAAAAGGCTTTGAATCACCTATGAGTGTATCAGTTTAAACTCAAGAATAAATACCATAAGAAGATTCAATCATGGGAGTTCAAAGTGGGTGACTTGGTCCTCAAATAGAATCAAAATAACACCAATGGTAAGTGAGATAAGAAAGAGAATTTTGAATCCAATTGGTTAGGCTCTAATCTAACTTTTTCTAGAATAATTAGGGTTTTTATTCCCATTTAGTTAAAATTATGACTAGAGTAAATCAGTCAATAATTATACCATAATTAACCTACTAATTTATTAATTATTATTTTTTTTTAGACTTTCTAAAAATAGTAAGTGAATAGAGAGAAATATAACTTAGCTTAGAATTGTGTTGATCCAAATGAGATGAAGGTTGATATTGACTATTTAAGACTATGATAGTATCAGGAACCTAGATCTAGATTTTGTTTAGTGAAAGGATAGGAGTGCCAAAATAATACACTTTAGGGTTTGATGTTATAGTCATGATTCTATAATTATTTTCAAAACTAGTCACAAAGGTATGAACTTTTTGGGTTCTATCCACCACTTCTGTATGACCTTGCCTATGAAATTTCAAAACTTAACTCTCAATGGATCTCCTTGAAGATTTGATTTATCTTTGATTATAGGTCTTAAATACACTTTAATAGGACTTTGAGAAAAGAGAGAGGTTAATTTGTATAAAATACACTAGACGTGCTTCACATCCTATGTGTGAACATGCTTGCTACATACCAATATGCTAAAGAGGGATAAAGCCATATGTAGTTCTCCATTTGAAATTCCTTAGTGCAATTATGATATGAGAATGTAAAAAATTATAAAAATAGGTATGCTTGAGGTAGTTATGGGTTGGTGTAAAGATTTAAATGATCTTGTAAGTGTATTGGCTAGCTATATGTAGAGAATAGGGAGAATTGCTTGAATAGTCTTGCTTGTATTTTTCTTGCTTAGTGATATTGTCTAACCCCTTTCCAAATGATCTTTTAAGGGATTATATATGGATCTATTATTCTTGGTTTAAATTCAATCATGCTAAGATGACATAATGAAGAGGATGAATCAAGGAAAAATGGTAATCTAGGCTCAAAATATGATTAGACAAGAGTGTCAAAAAGGGGGCACCCTAGGGTCAAACGCTATAGTCCAAGTTAGATGTTATTATCCTAAGGGTATAATACTTGGAGGGATGGAATAAGCATGGAAAAAGGGTCCTAGATAAGTTGGAATTAGGTCTTGAAAGCCTACAGATGACTAGGAATCATCAAAAAGGTGCCTAGAAGGGTCAAGAGAGCAAACAAGAGGGAATTATGGCTTGGGTGTCATTAATCACACTCAAGTTATGAATTTATATATTTTATATGACTACATTTTCCCTTCCTTTATTCTAGTGATGTATCAAAATGAAATACTAGGATAAAGTAAAAATAGAAAATGTATCTAAACTTACCTTTAAGGGTGAAGCTCATGAAGTTGTTGTGACGTTGGGTGTGCATAGAGAGAGCATGCTATGAAGTATGAATCTAAAAAAAATAAAGATTAGATCAGTTCTTACTAGATATACTATATCTAAAATAAGAACATACAAAGCTAGGTAAGAGAGAGGAAGATAAAGGAAAGAATACACCTCACCAAGTACATGAACCAATACAAAACCTATTGTGATGTTGAGTGATGTTGGATTATGTTGAGTAATGTTGAAAGGTGTTATACCAAGAGTAATATCAGGAATAAAGCTAAGTGCTCAATTCCCTGAGAGTGGCTCAATAATGAAAAGGCTAACCCTTTGGCTCCATCATCACCTACTAAGTAAAGATATATGATCATGCATGTGCTAATTGATGTCTAGACTATGTGTCCAATTCCTTTGAATAGGTGGCTCAAGAATACAAAGGCTAGTTAGTCCTTTGGCTCCATCATTTCCCTATGAAGTGAAGTTATAAATTGATACTGGTATGAAATGTGTGTCAAATGAGATGGCTCTTGAATCCCATGAATGTTATATAATCTGATAATATTATCATGGATAGTTAAATCTATGCTAGAAAATAGGCCACTCTTGGCCACTCTGAAAGATGGAGATTAGGCTTGTATAGAAGCCACTCTAAAAAAATAAACTAGGCTTATATGGAAGCCACTCAAAAACTTAAGAACTCAATAATGTGAAGATTAGGCTCGTATGAAAGCCACTCTAAAATGATGCCAACTACTTAGAGATAGAATAGGACATGCAACTACTGAGAATGCCTAGGTAATGTTAAAATAATAAAGAAAAGAAAGAAAATGTGTCATGCAAAGTACCCCCAATCACTGGTGTCTGAAACATGGATTCTGATCTAGAAGTTATACCAACTATCATATCTAAAACTAGAAGTGAAATCCATCATGTCATTCATGATTCTCCTTATATCTAATTTTTTGAGAAAAAGTTTACTAAAAATTGTTGATTTTGAACTAGTCTGAATGTACAAAACTGTAGCTAAACATACTTTTTTACCTGCTTTTGGAAAATCTAGTTTTTATATTGTTTGGATAGGAGTGCTAAAAATAGGACACCCTAGTGTCTAGTGATATTTTTCATGTCTGACACTATTATCCTTTTCTAAAACTAAAAACTATGTTGGAATCATCACTATTTTCTAATCTATTCTACCTGTTTTAACCTCTGATTATTGTTTTGAGATATTCTGGAAGCTAGATTTTGACTGTAAGGAGTTATTATCTTTGTATTAAAACATATCTTTGTTGTCCCCACTTTTGAGGGTAGGAATGAAGACCCTATAATGACTACCCTTAGAAGAAATATCCTTACAAATGTGTTATGTTGCAAAGATACATGATATAGCAATGATAATTGATAAGATATCTCAAAATATAGCATGGTTTGTATTGAGAGATTTTTAGATTAATAGGGGCATGCCTAGATATATATAACAATGCAATGCAATGTACTAAACTAGAACTAAAATGGGAATTCTAGTTAATTATTATTTATTAGTTTTCATGGAGGGATGGAGCATGATGTCTAGCATGGCATCCAAGAAAACAAGATAATTCATGATTAGGATCATGGCATTTCAAACAATTGAAAATCAATCAACCAACAAGCACACAAGGAAAGAATCAAAAAGCATGAAAAATATGGCTAAGGGGCCAAGTAAATAAGGGACATGGGCACATGTCACTCAATCTATAAATCAATCATATAAGGCAAGTTTAAATGCGGCATACACATACAATTAAACAAACACATAAAAGATTATAAACAAGGGACATTGGTAAATGTCC
Source organism: Torreya grandis (assembly GCA_037957365.1). Lineage (NCBI taxonomy): Eukaryota > Viridiplantae > Streptophyta > Pinopsida > Cupressales > Taxaceae > Torreya > Torreya grandis. Next base: position 133,602 of record JARHVA010006986.1, read on the forward strand.
AAAGGCACACACATGAATAGAAGTGAAGGACATTGGAAAATTTCCTAAGGAACATAATAGGAAAATGCAATCACATCAAGATAATGCTAAGAAAGAAAAAAAATCATGTAAGAACTGGAAATACAATCACGATCTAACTAATCAAAGAAAGAATGTTAAGGTATGCAAGACATGTTAGTACAAGATTAGGTATATGCTAAGATAATCATAAGTACTATATACGAGTGAAATGTTGATAGAGTAATATGTGTAAGCTAGTAAATAATGAACATCATCATGATAACTAGAGTGTGTGGTGTAGGAATGACATAACCTAGATGGTGTAGTCATGTATAGTATTCCCCATATGGGTAAATATATCAAAGTATGTCTTGAATATAGAAGTAAGATGCCCCCTCAATGGGTAGAGTGAAGAAATCAAGGATTTAGATGTCACTACACACACTCAAAAGAGATTAAGTGAAGGATGATAATGTAGATGAATCAGCAAACAATAGCATATAATAGCAAATGTAAATTTAGCATGATAGTAGAAATGTAAAGCATGGATGATGCATACAATCAAAATATTTTTGGTGTTTTTTAATAGTTGAATGTTTTTTTTATTTTGAGATGTTATATTTTTTTTGCTATTTTTGATATATTTGAATGTTTTTATATTTTTTTAATTTTGTATTATTTTTGGTATTTTTGAAATATTTAAATGTTTTTGGTATTTTTGATATATAAGATATGTACAATCAATCATAAAAATACTATGTACAAGAAAAAATGAGAAACTATGTACAAGTGAGGTTGAGGAGAGATGATACTAACCGATGAGTCTCATGGGAGACTCCCTATCATGGTGTCTTGTATCGAACAAAGGAATCATATGTGATTGTGAAGAATAAAGGAATGGCTATGAATATGAATCTAAATATTTAGATTCATTGTTGGTATCTTGGAAATCATAATAACCAGTAGTGTTCCAATCATCATTATCTTCTTTATTTTGAGCCAATGGAATGCTAGTGTTGAATTTTATTGTATCTAGATCTTGTCCTTTGATAAATTGTGTCTATGAATGATTTGCCTTAGGATGTTCAATAAATCCCAAACCTTGGTGACAAACATTATCAACTAATAGAATAGGAGTAGTGATGTCTTGAGTTTGCTTGCCCAACCCTTGACCTTGATAATCCAGCTATTGTAGATATTTTTTACCAAACCCATACTATTTTGAAAGTTGAGCCTCATTTTGGAGAGGTAAATTTGCATATTTTTCATGCTTTACCTATGCTTGTGGTACTGATCATTGATCTAATTTTTCTTTTTGATCCTTTTGTTGTTTTGATTTATGCTTTGGTAACCACTTTTGTATTGTTTCTAAATTTGACCCTTTGTGAATGTGTTCCTATGTCACTATGGATTGATTGACTGATTTACCTTATATAAGGTTCTCATTAAAAATTATATGTTGTTTCAATGCAAGACATGAATCTATATGATACCTATGCAATCTATGATACAAAATAATATATGTATCTTTGCACTGGATATAGAGGAGGTAGTTTGATCAACTTAGATTTCATCATTTCCCTTAGTACCTCAGTTGAACTCTTATTTGACCTTTGAATGTTTTTTTAATCACTAGTTGTAGAGTTACTTTGTTGTGATTTCTTGTTTTGATATGTAACATTATTTGCAACCAATTGACTAGATGAAGGTGCATATACATGATTGACATTAGGGTGCCTTTGAGGCTTTTGTATTATAATCTAATTTTCCAATATTGTGATCTTGTCATGTAATAGTTGATTCTATGTTTGTAAATCTAAAAATAACTTGGTCATATTAGTGATTTGAACCCTTAGAGTCTCATAAGTGTAAACCCTAGTTGCTTTCAATTTGAACATGTAATCACATATGTTGAAGATGGTTTGAAGAAGCTATAGGATGAATGTATGCCTTAACAACAATATAATAGGCTGCCTCACCTTTTGGAGGGGTAATAACATAGACCTGGTTAGAGGGAAAGTAGCTATCACCCTCTTGGGGAAGAGGAGGAGAAGGAAATTTGTTCCTATTCACAAGATATGACATTGAAACTTGATAGGTGGTTGTTAGCTTATGTAATCAATACTCTAGGTAGAAACCATGTATGTGGGATAAAATTCATGTAAATAGAGTTATAAGTTGTATAACAATGTGTTTATAAAGAGTATTCCATATGAGAGATAGCAAACAAGGGTTAAAGAGCATGAAACTTTGCACTAATGTATAAAAACCTTTGGCATGTGATATGACATTTATAATGTGTTTAGCATGATCACTTGAAAAAATTTATATATGAAAGATAGAAAGTAAGGGATAGAAAGCATGAATTTGTGCATGAATACAAAAGAAACTTTCACATGTGCTATGAAATTTTTAATGTGTTTAACATAATAAACTTAAAAAAAATTCCATGTGAGAGATAGAAAGCAAAGGGTAGAGAGCATGGAATTGTGCATTAATGCATAAAGATCTTTGACTTGTAACATAATATTTCTAACATGTTTAGAAAAATAGAGTTGGAAATTATTCTGAGAGAGAGAGAGAGAGAGAGAGAGAGAGAGAGAGAGAGAGAGAGAGAGAGAGAGAGAGAGAGAGAGAGAGAGAGAGAGAGAGTATGTAAAATAAATATTGAAATCTTGTGCATGTTTTGCAATAAATTTTGTAATATCATCCCTTATTATGGAAATTAAGAATAAAAGGGAAAGAATGAAACTTTGCATTAACATATGGTAAACTTCATCATTCATGTACATGATAGGACTAAGTATGGTCTCATTATTTGCAAGAAATGTAAGAAATGTTTGAAAATAAATGAGATACATTTTTGTTTTGATGTGTAATCTAAGTTTAGATGTAAGGTGATACCTCAAGAAGCAATGGGACCTAATATATTCAACTAGGGTTTGAAAGATACTTATTTTTAAAATTACTATAAAATTTTGAAATTTAAAGTGAATTTTTTAGTTAGATATGAAAGTAAAAAATCAAAAATTTATTGGAAATTTGTGATTTAAAGAGACATGGAAGATGCAACTAGGGTTTTGAAAAATAAATGTTATTGAAAATTACTATTGAATTTTGAAATTTGAAGTGAATTTTTGATTTTAATACGCTAGTAAAAAATTAGAAAATTATTGAAAAAATATTGGGACCTAGTATGGGAAACTAGGGTTTGAAAGAAAATTATTTTAAAATTACTACAAAATTTTAAAATTTAATGCTAATTTATTATTTTATTATGCAATTAAAAAATCAAAAAAAATAAATATAAAAAATTAATAGGAAAATTATCGTAGGGTTTATAGGATTTTTATGCGTAAATAAAGTAAGTCAAGTTCACCAAATGATTTAACCTTTTTGGGAATAATTGAGGTTTTTATTCCTATTTAATTAAAAGTTTGAGTAAAGTAAATCAGTCAATAATTATGTCATAATTAACCTACTAATTTGTTAATTTTGATTGTTGTTTAGACTTTCTAAAAATAGTAAGTGAATAGAGAGAAATATAACTTAGCTTATAATTATTATGATTTGACTGAGATGAAGGCTGATATTGATTTTGTAGGACTAGGATAGTATCAGGAACCTAGATCTATATTTCATTCGATGAAAGCATAAGAGCAATAAAAAAAGACACTTAGGGGTCTGATGTTATAGTCTTGTTCCTGTTGCTATTGGCCAAACTAGTCACAAAGATCTAAGCTTTTTGGGTTCTATTCACCACTCTTATATGACCCTACTTATGAAATTTTGAAGCTTAACTCTCAAAGGATCTCCTTTTAGAGCTAATTTATCTTTGATCTTAGGTCCCCATTAAGATTGAATAGGACTTTGAAAAAAGTTGGGGGTTAATGTGTGTA